>CABFVX010002258.1:61557-102553 GCA_902151425.1 Timema shepardi | reverse complement strand
CCCCCCCCCCCGATCTCAAGTGGATATCCACATTGCCAAAAAGCACATGTGTTTTCTAACTAATACTTTTCAAAATAATGAAGGCCCATAGACTAACATTAGATCAAAATAAATACCAAAACCACATATAATGGACAAATCGATCCTCTCATTTGGTGAAAATGAGGTATATAATTTTCACCAAAGATGGAGTCCAGTATGTCACAAAAAGAGCATGAATTTGTTTTATGGCATGTTTTATAATTAATGTAATTTTGTGAGCCAGCAATTTTTTTTGATAAGTGTTAATATCTTGTATTTTAATCCTTTCATTTCTATTTAATAAAGCCATCCATCAAATATTTTCTCTATTGTTTGGATGCAATCAAGAACAACATAACAAGAAGTACTGATTTTTTGTGGTTTAAATATTATGAATTAGATTATACACACCAATGTTTAGCGTGATCTCCAACACTCCTGTTCAAAGTTATCATAAAATTCATACAAGAAAGGTCGGCCAACATCACTGGAGAAAAACACTCAAAAGAGTGATTTCTGAAATCATGTTGTACTTTTATTTATTTGTATTATTCTTTTAGGTCATTGGCACCAGAAACAATAATTGAAGCTAGTTTCATACCTCTTAAAAAAAATGTTTATCCTTTCAAGCAGAGCTGTGGAGTTGGAGTCGATACCAATTTTGGGTGGTCAGCAAAAATGTACCCACTCCTACTTCAAAATATATTATAACAATATAACTTTTTTATTATTATTTGTAGAACCAATGTTCATAATTTTATTTGACAAATGTATTCAAATATAAATTTACAATGTAAAAGAAGCTTTCTGTATTGGAACATTTTATTTAAGTAAATTTGTTATTAGGCCTTTTAATTAATAAATAATAACCATTTCTCAAGGAGTCGGATTGTATAAAAATGTAAAAGTCTGAGTCTAAGGTATACCTCCATAGCCCTGCTTTCAAGGTTTTAACAAAAGTATCTCGGAGAGTATGTTTGAAACACAAAGTGCCAATTGTACTGACCATATCAAAGGTTCCCTTTGTCATTCAAACTTGGAAGAAACCTCCAACAATTTAAGAAATAGTTTATCTGTGCCTGTCTTTTTTACCTGATTCTGTTCATGAAGTCTTGAAAATTGTCCATGGTTGTGATGTTGTAGTTATGTGTTTCCATGGCAACATCAGGGTTTATGGAGACAAGCGTCTTGGCTGCGGCCTCTACTTTGGACAGCCCTGCTTGATGTGGTTGGAAGAACAGCCGGTTCATATTGGCTAGCTCTACCTTGTCATAGTCAAACAAAAGTAACTGGAAGAAGAAAAATAGATTTATTTTGGTCACATGCTTTAATTAAACAGAATAGCCTATTATTATTTTAATGGCAAAGTTGTCTGATACAAACGGACTGGAAACCAAGAGCTACAAATGAGTTAGTCTACACTAACAGATAAAAGGGGTTCTTGTTACAATCCTTTACTTTGGTGTTATTTTTCCACCAAAAGAATATTTTTTATTGTTTATGAAAACTTCTAGCATCGTTGATAATGAGGCCATAACATTAAGTTCTAGGCGTTTGTTCAGTACGAATCAGTGTTGCTTACGCAACATTGCCTCGATTGCTAGCTAAAGATTCCTCTGGTTGAACTTTACACCGACAGGTAATACACCAGGAAGTTATTGTTCACTATCCTATTAAAATGATATAGGCCTAAGGCTTTATTTTGTTTTAGACAGTAATGTAAGTTGAAAATAATTAAAATATTCTTAAGCATTCTTATTAGGTTTTGTTTTTTGTAATCGAGACCAGAAATAAGGTGATTTATTAAACAAAATTTTAACTACTGTACTTAAGGGTAGTTACAAATGTTAAATTTACTGTCTATATATTATTTTTTCGCATCGTACGCGTTCAGGTTACATGCATATGTATTAATTATACCAATGATTTGGAGATGAGGAAGGTTGAATTTACAGGAAGTGTACCTGCATTTGCATCGAGGTATGGTCGAAAACCATTTTGTAAAAAACACCCACAGTACACCTGACTGGGATTTGAACCTCAGTCTCCCTATTATCAACATTCTAGACTATTGCAAGAGTGATGCCTTAGACCATGCAACCACCCAACCAAGTTTCAATTTATAATCCATACCAGTATTTAAATATCAAAAATGATAGAAAGAAAAATAAATGGGCTATAATGTAGTGAAAACCACTTAAGATAAATGGCAATTTGTTTTATGCAATGTAGGCTATTTAAAATGATTTTTTTAAACTTAAGTTTGTATTAGATTGGTAAACTATGAAGAAACTATATATAACATAAATAAATGGATCTTTACAGGCGTACAGATTTAATTCAACTCATTTAATAGTGTTCGTGTTAGTTGATTATAGGTACATCGCCAATGAAACATACCTGTGGTATTCCATCCCCTTAAATTAAGCTGTTTTTATTTTAGGCCTAGTGATGATTTTACTTATTTTAGATTAATGTAACTTAAATGTAGTTTTATTTTAGTTAGGCTTAGTCCATTTGAAAATGTTTGACAGCTTTTAAAAAATCAATAAGAGTACATATACTTCCACCAGTCATAAACGATTTGGCTGAGTGCTGCCTTGAACAGAAAGTAGTTTAAATTAATATGCTTGGGAAATTTTTAAATAATTCAAATTTTTCATTTTCCAGCACAAGTTCAACCCAATAAAGACTAATAATAATTTTAATTATTAAAGAATTATATATTTTTTGCTTAGAAATGTGTTTAGTCAATCTCGTAAGGCCTTATAAAACCCTCCACTTTCTCAACTAAAATTACTTTTCACAGTGACACTTCTACCAACCTTACCAATCCCACATCGTGTGAGCATCTCAGCTGTAACACTTCCTACACCTCCAACACCAACCACTGCCACAGTAAACTCACGAATCTTTTCATAGTTGTCTACGATCCCCATTCGTTTCAACGCCATCAGACGGCTGCAAGAGCAGGAATATAAAACTGATAAGGTTTAACTGACAAGGGAAAAATTCATAGAATCTAGGTCTATTAGGATAGTAATGCTTTGGCCTACAAAACTTCAAAATGTATTTTAAACTTTAATCCATTAATATTACACATCAGTTTCAACAAAGAATTCTCTGAACAATAATTGAACACGAACAATCTGAAGAACAGGTTATTGCAAATCAGAATTTAACTAACCTATGCTTAATTGCTCTAGGGCATGGGAGAAACAATTACAATGGCCGAGATGTTTCTTTGAGGCTACCTAGTTTTAGACCATTTTTAAGTCAAAAATAAAATAAACAATAAGGACAGTATCATAATTATGGTAGTATAGTAATCACAGTAAATTAAATAAAAAGAGTTTCTTTACAAAATTAAATTTACATGATAGGCCTACACCTGTCTGGGCCGTTCTCATACCTGTAAGGGTTAGAATCAACGACTTCAGATGACATCTGAGAGATTTTATCTCTAACAGGTTGCTGGAAACCTTCATGTTTGATCTTTTCTTGTCTAAGCTGTTCTTCTAATTCTTTAATCCGTTGCTGCAACTGAACAAGTGTCATATTTATACTATTTTTGAAGAATTTCAGTTTAACAGCTGTCAAAGTAAACTCGCCTGTAGAAGAAAGTAAATGAACAACGAAATAACAATTTATGTTGTGACCAGTACTACCACCACACCGACAATAAACTAACTTACCAAGTAGTGTGGTAACATTTTGGCGCCAATTAAAACTGATGTTCAACGCCAACTTGATGTATTTAGCGCACCTTTAGTAACTAAATTGATATCCTTTCTACGAAAATTAAATATAATATATTAATTTTAACCACTGTTAGTTTATTGACGTATATACAGTGAATGTATGCCGAGTTTACAATGACCCATAGCAACATTAGTTTTTAATCCATCCGTACGTCTTATTCGTCCGAATTATTTCATATGGTTTTGAATAATATGTCACTCCAACTGTATATTTGAAGGTTTAGAAGTCTCTGTGTTGACACAACTAATTGGGTTAATAAAAAGCACAGGAACGAAGGGGAAAAGGGTGTCTGAACGGAGTTTCAGCAGAATGCCCCCTGAATAAATAAATATGATAATCTCTAAAGGCTATGTTTTAATAGCAAGAATATATTAAACGGTTGGTCAACATGGGTCAATTAATAATATATTATGTCATCAATAATAATAATATATAATCATAAATTATGGTTGTCAAGGTCAGTCAGGTTCAAATAAGTTGAAGTGGTTAAATGAAAAATTATGAATTCTCAAACTGGAAATAGAAGTTTTAAGTTAATTATACTTTTTTGAAGGATGGGGGTGGAAATTAACAAGTTAATGGTAATGAAAATACATATCAATTTTAATTTAAAGAGATTACGGACTAGACCCCAGAGGGTATCAACCATAAAATAATGAGTCTGGCACGTCCATCAATAAAAAAAAAATGAGCTTACCAACGGACAAATGGAAATTTCGACGGTTAGTCTAAAATCACGCCCAACTAGTTTGCCGATGACTGAGAAGGAGGTCTAGGTTCGAATAACGACCGGGTATACTGAGGGCGATTTTTTCTAAATGGTTTCCCACTGTTGCTCACAGGTGTGGCTCAAGGGCCAGGTAATCGGGCGTCAGATCAAGAGGGCGCCAAACAGAGCACCAACAGTAGAACAAAACAGAAGAACAGTAGAAGTTAGTTACTAAAGTTACCAAAACAATTTTAATAGATTCATACATCAAGCTATGTTATCTGCAGCTGTTACTTTTGATAGATGTTACCAATACCTATAAAATAACCCTAGTAATATGGTAAAATGTTATCAAAGTTGACCACAATGAAATATGATTGAATTTTCTCTACTGCTTTTCCAACGAAAATCAGGGTATAACATAACTAGAGAATGATATGAAACCTCACGAAACCTGGGAGTAATAGTGAACTTGCTAAGCATAACACTCATTCACTTTATGATACTAACATGAAATTTGACATAGTGGTTTAGTTTTTTGTGGTGAATAAAATGAGCTATAGTGTCAATCTTAAAAAAAAATTATATCCACCATCCAGAAAAATGACACCTCAAAGGGATATTTTTTTATTATTTTTTAAACTATTCATTATATCAGAATTAACGAGGCGAATATTGTCTACAAAACATGTTCTAGTAGTAGGTGACCTGGCGGTCTAGGGGTAAGGTGTCAGACTTCTGTGCTGGCGGCCGGGGTTCAATCCTCGGTCCCGGCATAGATTTATCTGATTACTAAACCCTTCCTTCACCTCTGACCAGACATCTTGTAGTGTGGGGAACGCCAGGCCTCCACCGTGGTTCGTATTCCACGTTAAACTGTAGGTCCTCCATTTAATCTCACAATCACCCTACCATAACATATTAGCGTAAGTGCGTATCACCAGAACGGGTAGTATGACGTGGTGCTAATAATAATAATAATGTTCTAGTAGTTTTCTTTGTAATCCTAACCATTTTCATAGTGAAACGTTTGTAGTATTATATGATAAACATTTATGGAGTTTCCCCTTCAAATTATTTTCATGCCACACCTATGTTACGTTAGGTTTGGAGTTGCTAGGTTTGGCATGAGCATAAGGAAAATGTAATATTTTTTGGGCGGGGGAGGGGGGGATGGAGGGGTGTGTTAAAAACCGTAAGTTTATGACATGATGTTAAGATTTACTACTAAACCCTAAGAGTTAAGAACATTGTTATTTTATACAACAGTGGCGGAACTTTATTTGTTTGAGAGGGGGATGGGCAAAAAATAAAGTTATTATTGGCTTTTCTACCCTCCTCTACCCCAGTTAAGGTTAGAAAATTGGATGATCCTGTAAACTCTTTGAAGTGGTCCTCATTTAAAGATTTTTGAAAATCAGACTTTTAACAGATATTTAAAATACTGCTCCCCCCGAATTATTTTGAAATTTGGATACTTCTTGAGGATATTTGAAGTAGTCCTCCTTTGGCGAATTTTTGAAAATCGGACGTCCCGAAAAGCTATTTTAAAAAGTGCTCCACAGATTTTAAAAATATAAATCAGATTCTTTATAATAAATTAGAAGTAGTGTTCACCCAGATTTTTTTTTAAATTTGGAATTCTCTAGAAGCTATTTAAAATGTACTTCACTTGATTTATTTTTTCGAAATTTAGATACCACTTGGAGCTATTTTAAGTGGTCTTCCACCAGCACATTTTTTAAATTGGATGCCCTTAGAAGCTATTTGAAATGGTCCTCGCCGAGCTTTTTTTTCCTATCTTGCTCATACTGCGTTAGGTTTAGAGTTGTTGGTTTTTGGGATAATTTTCTTACTACCCTATTATCCCCCGTTATATAAGGGGGCGCCAAAAATAAACCCCAGCTAGGTGCAAAATTTACCTCGGGCCGTCCCGGATTTCTCTGCACCTAATAGTCCAGTCAATCAGTGCTCGAAATGGGTTCTACCTGGAAAGTTTTGGAGAAGTTCTGATTTTTGGTTCATTTATATTTTTCGGTGTGCTAATTAAGAATTTCCACTTTGCCACCTCAAAAATTTTCGGTAAATATTTAAAAAAATGCAAAAAACAACAAAAAACCATGACTATTTTTGGTTGTTTTTCTTATAACATGAAAACTATGCACTTTTCGAGAAAAATTGCTATATACAAAAATAAACTAGAGAAAATTCCCAACAATTTAACATTGCATGTTTTATTTTGCCAGACGAATAGTTAAGGCGCAAACGCGCATTGAAACTATTTGAATAAGTGACAACGCTCAGTGTTCATCATTCAAGCGCAACCTGCTTCTTTCTCGTGATGAAGCTCTATTTTGATGATATTCTTATTAAGAACTAGTAATATGTGAATATCTTACAGTTTTCATTGTTATACCTAGTACCTTGGTGTTTATAGGTATAGGGCTATAACGTATACTCGTGTTGATACATGTGGTTTTTATTGACATAGGTACTGTTACAGTGACAAACTAAAAACAGTCGTGATAAAAAAAAATTGTAGGAATACAATATGCAAGGGAAATATATAGGGATAATAATAATAATAATAATAATAATAATAATAACAATACTATCAAAATCGTCTGGGCCGCTTTGTTGCTGAAGGTCCAGGCTGACCGATGTCTTTGTCCTCTTCCTTCAGAGCCTTTCGTTCATCTAGAAAATAAGTAAAGTAAAGAAGTAAAAAATTGTTATGTTAGTTCAACATGAGTGTATCAAGGTATGACTAAGGTGTAAAACCATCGAAAGTGGGTTATTAAAGAATGCATAGCTGTGTTCGTAAATGTATTAATCAAAATACCTTCTGATGGATCCGCTTCAAGTTCTTGGCCCGGGTCTTGAATTCCTTGGACGTCAGGATCGTCCACATCTTCATCCTCGTCCATATCAGCTTTCTCCAAGTTGTCGCAGGTTCCTTCACAGTTTAAACAAATTTTCGAACAATATAGGCCTGCCTTTCTACAGCCACAATTCCCTTGGCAGCCTTTCTTACATTTGCATGAAATGTGATTTAATATAGCTTCTGGGGCAAGGGGCTGCAGGGTGGTGACTGGCATGAGGCCGTTCTTAGATGTTTTACACCCCCATTGTTCGGGTCTTTTTTCATGACCAAGCCATTGTTGAACCTGATGGAACACCCGTAGCGAATGTTGTCTTGCTGCAGCTTCAGTAGGGGGTAGTGAGGCAATGTTGGCTGTGGTCTTGTATGCAGACATTACATAGTGCCTGTACCTCATCTTATTTATTGAAGCTACTTTTTTCCCACCAACACCGTACAATGCAATAAGGAAACGTTCACCCGCATCGACAACTGCCTCTTTATCAGCTTCAGGGTTTTTAAACACCTGAACAATGTTAATCAGATCAGGATTCTTCTTCAAAGTATGAAGAAATTTCATCTTACCCTGATTGAACAAAGCTGATGTTGTGTCACACCCACTCATGGCATGTAAAAACAATATGTGCTCGGCAACTGCTTTGTCAACTGCACTTAGAGGATGATATAGTGTCTGAGGGACTTTGCCTTTTCCTGGCTTAAGTAAGTGAACGTTAGGAGAAGTACAGATACCTGTCAAGATGACTATAGATCTACATAGGGAGGGGAGCGGGAGAAAGAGAGAGATCGCGCGACAGAGAGACGGACACGAGGCGAGGGAAACATATACAAACTATTTCAGCGCTCACTTACGCCTAAACTATTTGTCTGAAAAAAAACTATGCAAAGCTAAATAGTGGGAAATTTTCTCTAGTTTAATTTTTTATACGGTACATTTTCTGTAAGAGTGCATATTTTTCACACTATAAGCAAAAAACAAAAAATTGTCAAGTTTTTTGTTGTTTTTTGAATATTTTTCATGTTTCCCGAAATGTTTTGAGGTGGCAAAGTGGAAATTCATAATCAGCACCCCGAAAAACATTAAGGAACCAAAAATCAGGACTTCTCCAAATCTTTCTAGGTAAAAATACCAGATTACTGGACTATAATGCGGATATATTTTACCTTACTCATCCTTCTTCCATTAATTAATGTATGCGTGTAGCCAGAACGAATACTAAGACGCGTTGAAATATTAATATTGATGAGTTTATAGAGTCCTGTGTCCAAGAAAACTTTCTGCATAGTGGTACCAACGTCCCAATGAGAAATTGATCACTCAATCAAATAAACCGCACAGTTAAAATGGTTCAAGGTCAAAAATTAGGTATTTGCGGGTAAAATATACCAAGGTGTAATGGCTGCGAGTGAGTGGCGCCCGCACGAGTTGTTTACCTCTAAAGAGACAGTTGAATCGCGGCCCCACATTTTTTGAGCCCCGTACAAACTGCGGCCCAGGCTGTTGACTTAACCTAACCTAACCTTCAAATTTTTGGCTAAACCATTGAACGACAAGAACTGAGGAAGTTTGGATATTGTGAGGGATGACAACATGAGATGATGATAGTTTATATCTGAAATTTAAGACAGATTGATATAAAGCACACTGCTACTGTATCATATGTGTACATTACTACACGAGTTTTTTTTTGTCTGAATCAAGCTTAAAGCAAATGGCACATGGTCAAATACGATGATTTGATAAAAATGACTCAAACTTACGATGCCAACATTGATAAGAAGTGGATAGGTAGTTTCAGAACAAGTTGGCATAGTCATAAACTGAAGAAGTTGAATAATGTTTACTTCTGCCAGTCTTTCCGTATTTGAATTTCGAATACAAGGAATTTTTGAAAAACTATTATTAATATAAATAACACTGGGCTTTTATTCTCTGATTGAACTTTTGTTGGAAAGAGTTGCATCATTAATGCAAATAAACTAGCTCGAAATTAAGATTTTAACTGTATTTTTGTTGTTAGCTATACGAAAATCTATTAGTCACATGAACGTAAGAAAAGAAGCATACTCATTGAAATATGTTAATTTATTTTTAAACCAAATAAAACAAATTTCTGTATATTAGTTGTTTTTTTTGAAAAAGCAAAAATTATACACATTTCAAACATACCACCAGATATATATATATATATATATATATATATATATTTATTTATTTATTTATTTATTTATTTATTTTTCACCTAAAACAAATATATCTTTTTCACTATTTACATGACGAAAATTTTAAAATTAAAAGCTTCGTGGACCATTCTATATTAAAAATAAGTGCAAGCCAATTCGTCTATTAAAAAAAACTAGTTTAATTAGAATTCGACTGCTGTCTTACCAACTAAAATGTGTATCCTGTACTAAAGAGAATGACAAAAATCCCTAATGAGGGTTAATAGAATGTTATTGACGTCATGAAAATTGATTTTCAAACATGTTCACGTCTTCGTTTGCTTGTCGGCAAACTGAATTAACCACTTGATTCCTTTTGTTGTTACGTTTCCATCGTTATAGGCCATTTTGATTGATGTGTCTTTGTGTTGACATTCCCATTCATGACACACAAGATTTCATGACAATATTTAACAATGTAGGGAGATATTACACAAAGCAGGAGACTATTTATTTAAATCAGGTAGCACTTTTATTTGCTACGTTCGCCCGTCCGGGCTATCTGCATATTTACACTGATAAGGTAGGTACGAGGAAGGTGTGAATTATAAGTAAATGTACCCAAATTTGCTTGGAGGGAAAGTGGGGAATCATTGACGAGAAAATAACCTGATTATGCCCTCCCCAGAGTCGAACACAACTTCCGCTTTCCCGAAAAAACAGACCAGACAAGAAAGACGTTTTAGTCCGTAATATTAGGGTAGTACTTTTGTTATTTTGAATCTTTCATCAATGCACTTTACTGCCAATGTGTGCAGTCGACAATAGTATTTAAAAAGTCTAACCAGTTGTAATACCTAGGCAAAGAATCGCTTGAGTCAAAATATGTTTTTTTAATAAATCCCATTGACATTTCCGGAGATATTTTGTGATTTTTGTGCAAACTAAAAATAAAGACATCATTTATAAAGAAACCTTCTCAACCTCGGGATGACAACGACTTATCGATAGTTAAAAATATTTCGATATATGTATGAAAACATCAAGGTACATCGGTATTTGGTGGTCTAAGTTCACTATCGTAAGACAGAACACATAGTAATAATCTCCTTTCAATTTCAATTTCCTTTATTATAGTGCTGGCCAACAGTCGTAGGACCTATAACAGTCCAGTACTGAAAGTACACACGTACTTTACAAATATATATACATATATTTACACGAGAAAATAAGATAAACAAAAATGGCTAAATAATATTATATAATGCTTAATAGTTACAAAAAAAGTAATTAATAACGATAATAATAAAAAATAGCAATAATAACAAAAAACTAAAGAGTGGTTAAAAGCAATAACAATATGCAAAAAATAAATCAGAATATTGTAAAATTTAGATATTATAGGCAGAACCTCTTAGTGATAAATTATTGATATGGGATTTCCTTAAATAACTCTCTGAGTTTAGCTTTTCTTTTATGATAAAAGTCTAATTCGACAAATCTAGAATTGGCGCTATGGATACAACGACCTATAAGAGACCTTATAAGAGCTATTGGGAAAAATAATTTTGGATTACGAGAAGCCCGAAAAGGGATATGAATGCCCACATGATCAAGGGCAAATTTGCAATAAATGTTGCTATTGAATATATTAAAAACAAAAAGGTGCATTACAATAAAATCTACGCGAGAAGAGAGTTTGGAGCCCTAATAGGTTTCGAATTCTGTCATAATCATAATAAATCCGGTTACTAAAGTATTTATCATAGCACACAACGACAAATTTTCTTTGGACGTTTTCCAACCTAAGAGAGTCAGTTAAGGTAATGAAATTCCAAGCAACAGTAGCATATTTCAACTTAGATCTAACCAGGGCGTAGTACATACATAAAAACAGTCAACCTTTTTAAAATGATGACGTAATAAATTTAATAAGTCCAAGTAATTTCAATCACTGGGAAATTACATGGTCAACATGATAGTGGAAAAAAAAGTTTGTTATCAAGAAGAACACCAAGATTATTAATATAAAGGGTACGAACTATGTTTTCATTGCCCAATTTATAAGTAAAAAAGAAAGGATTAGTTTTCCTAGTAAAAGTTATAGATTTGGTCTTAGATTTATTAATAGACATTCCATTTTTAAAAGACCATTGTATAATACCATTTACATCATTTTGTAGCTCTATACAATCTGCAATAGATTTGATAATTTTAAATAATTTTACATCATCAGCAAAGAGTATATAACTATATGAGTTCAAATATTTACCAATGTCATCAATAAACACATTAAAGAGGAGAGGACCTAAATTAGAACCATGTGGGTCTGAAAATGTATTTGAGGTGTGTGAATCAATTTTAATAGTGAATGATCTTTCATGCAAATAACTGCTAAACCATTTTACATATGAGTGAGAAAATCCAAAATTATCAAGTTTAGAAAGAATAATACTATGTTGACATAAGTCAAATGCCTTACTTTGGTCAAAATAAATAGCATCAACCTGGCCTTGGGCAGAGTCTTGAGGGGCAACATGCCCAAGCAATTCTACTAAATTAGTGACAGTAGATTTATTTTTTATAAAGCCATGTTGATTATCTGAAAGTTTATTTTTAAGGTGGGGGAAAGTATGTTCATGTATGATTTTCTCGAATACTTTGGAGAAAGCATTTAGGAGGGAAATTGGTCTATAATTACAAGTTTTTGTTTTTGCCCCTTTTTTATAAATAGGTATGACTACAGATTGTTTCCATGTAAGAGGAAAAGTTTCATTTGACAGGCTGATGTTAAAGATATAATAATAATAATAATAATAATAATGAGCAAATTATTGATTTATTTAATGTATTGGGCTAAACTCTAAACTTTGTAAATCTAAATAAATTGAAATATATCATTCTATTTTTAATTTTTTTTAGCACCGTGTCTTACCCATTCGGGCTATACAATTTCTTTTTTATTTAATCAGGTCAATTTTTTATAGTTTCATTAGACTTCTCTGTTATTTTCAACAGCTATATAAAACATTAGAAAATTGAAACGCTGGTAATAATAGTATTTAAGAACAGTAGCCATCTTGGCGTATCCGTTACAGTTCGCCCAGAATACAGCAGTTTAATATATCGGAAACAACCGATATAGCGATAAAATTTTATCGACGTTTTAAACGATAAATATATAAATGTAATAAAAGAATTCAATGTGGAAAATATTTTGAAATTTGGAGTTTAATTCTATTATTACATTTAAGAAATTGTTTCCTTACTACATTTCATTATGTTTTTCAAATATAAATATATCGATTAATTAGGGAAAAATTGCCATCCCAACCTCAGCCACGTTTATAAGACATCGGGAACCCTAACATAATTAGCGTCCTTCCCTTCACCGAATTATATATATATATATATATCTTGGTGAACAAAAGAAGTGGGAATCTTGAAATGGGAAACCATTCCATGTAGAAGAAGTAGACAATGCACTCGGCCGAAAAAAGAACCCTGGTCTCCTGGATCAGGGTCAGTAATTGTAACCCACTTCACCAAACCTACCATAAATATACGAGCACTAGAACAATTCAACTTTTTTACGTGTTTTCTTTCTTTTTTCCACCACGTCTCACTACTCATCCGGGGCTTATGTTTATTAACTACGCTGATGGGATAAAGATGAGCTGGGGAATGCCAGGCCTCTACCGTGGTTCGGGTTCCACGTTAAGCTGTAGGTCCTCCATTTCATCTCACAATCACCCTACCATTACACATTAGCGTAAGTGCGTACAACCCGAACGGGTAGTAAGACGCGGTGCTAATAGTAACAATAATAATAATAATGATAATAATGATAAAGATGAGGGAGATATAGTTTAGAAGAAATGTACTCACATTCACGTTGAGGTAGAATGGGAAATTATTCAGGAAAAATCACCCAACCGTAATCTGAACCTCGACTTATCTGTCACTGACAAACCACTAAATGAACTTGGTATTTAGACCTCATGTCCGCCGATGTGGGTTACTATGCCTTAATGGTTGAGAATAAATGCAATGAATAATCCATTTAGTTAGAGCGACACACGGATAACCATTTCAGAATAAAGTCTACCGGTAATAAAATCTAGTATAGCCAGTTTTGACAAAAGGTTGTTCAATATATTTACCCTAAATCAAGGTATAACGACAGCCACAGGACAAATGGTTTGGCGAAAATGTTAAGGCAGGGATCAGAGAGTATCTTGGGGGAGGGGGGTTAACCCCCTTCCCAAACAAAACTCGACCAAAAATATAGTCAATACCTTCTTATTTTTGAACAACCCAAAATGATTATAGGTCCTATTGTAGAAGAAATTATAAATAACTAGAACTAGTAACCATCATTCTAATGTTTTAAGAATAGGTAAATTATTGTTTTAAGGCTCTTAAAACAAGCTAAGGGCTATTAACACCTTGGGTTACACCTATAATCAATTCAGAATCTAACGTTTCACACCCAATTTGGCACCACGTAGCTTGAAAAAGGATTCGTTTTATTTAATAAGTGTTTTTTTATTTCAAAGTATGACTCACACGTCAAAATCTAAGTGAAAGGTATCAACATGTTTCTGTAGGTTATATGATTAGAAATGTACACTGTGTTCAGTTATTATTTTAAATATTAATTTATTATTATTATTATTATTACTATTAGGTCTATTATTGAAAACAATGCGATAAACTAAGGAACTTTTTCATATGTTTCAGATAAGATATTAATCTACAGTTATTTTAAATCTATAAAATGTAATTTAATTTATTTAAATCATATAGTTAAATACATTTTATTTTGTAGTGACTTTGATAAAATTATTAATTAATTAATACCTGCATCAATGATCACGCAGAGTGAATTCCAGGCTCATCTATGTTTGTATATAGTAAATGGGACTGTGAACAATAACAAGAAGTTAAGGTATAATGGGGATTGGTTGACCTCTGAATCTCGAATCAATATACGAACCCTAAACTGGTTTCCCATTGACGGAAAAGTGGAGGTTTGAATCTTAGACGGCTATACTGAGGTGGTTTATAGTAATTGGTTTTCCAACACACTCTGTACAAATTCTGGTACATATTCTGTAAGTTCTACCTTCCTAAACCCTATCCTATTAATGTTAACATGAGAAAATCCTGAAAGCAAGACAACCTCAAGGAACGAGTGAAATGGACGAACCCGCTTTGGTGGCTGCATGGTCCAAGGCGTCACCCTCGCACTAGACTAGACTACCGATTATGTGGAAATTGGGGTTTGATCCTAGTCGGGTGTACTGAGGGTGGTTTTTTCTAAATACTTTTCCACTCTCCCTCCACGCAAATCTGGATACACTTACTCTAAATTCAACCTGCCGCTCCCCTCTCCACCTTACGGCTGAGTCCCAAGTAGTCCCAAGTAGTCCACCCCCGCCGCTTTTATACTCTCGTACGGTGCTTTCTCGTCCCTAACCAATTAGCATAATTAGTCCATAAGTGTATAAACTGAATGGGTAGTAAGACGTGGTGCTAGAAAAAAAGAAGTGGCTGACCATCAGGGACATCAGGCAGTGTATGGGGTGTCGTGACACTTACATTGTTTGATTGATACATAGGTGACCTGGTGGTCTAGGGGTAAGGTGTCGGACTTCTGTGCTGGGGGTCGGGGGTTCAATCCTCGGTCCCGGTACAGATTTATCTGATTACCAAACCCCTCCTTCGCCTCTGACAAGATGTATATTAATCACAACTTGTGAATGTGGGGAATGCCAGGCCTCCACCGTGGTTCGGATTCCACGTTAAACAGTAGGTCTTCCATTTCTATCTCACAATCACCCTACCATTACACATTAGCGTAAGTGCGCATAACCCGAACGGGTAGTAAGACGTGGTGCTAATAATAATAATTTGATTAATAAATTATTATCAAAAAATAATATTTGATAAGTTAAGGACCCTAATTTTTTATTTTTTTTTGGCGAATCCTTAAATAGGAGACACTTCCCAGGAAGATAAATTACACATGACACTGTTTGACAAACTTAACGAGACGATCTGAATGATCAAACTGAGACATGGCCGTTCACAAACTTCCACCAATGGATGCACACCGGCTCCAGTACTGGTAGAATCTTAAATTATTATTAGCACCACGTCTTACTACCCGTTCGGGTTATACGCACTTACGCTAATGTGTAATGGTAGGCTTATTGTGAGATGAAATGGAGGACCTACAGTTTAACATGGAATCCGAACCACGGCGGAGGCCTGGCATTCTCCACATTCACAAGTTGTGATTAATACACGTCTTGTCAGAGGTGAAGGAAGGGTTTGGCAATCAGATAAATCTGTGCCACGACCTAGTATTGAGTCCCGGACCCTCAGCACAAAAGCCCAACACCTTACCCCTAGAACACCAGGTCACCTAGAATCTTAAGGAACACATTAATGACATATCATACAAAATTAAAACTGTGCATCCTCCTTATATAAGGAGGCTTTTGGATTATTCTGTACCTAAAGTATGGAAACTATTTCATTCTAATTTGATGGGAACAGGTCCAATTCGGATAGTCAAAATTACACAATTCATAGTTTTGGGAATTTTACACTTTAAGGGTTAGAAAAACAAAATTGAACAAACGTCATATTTCTTGGAAATAAGAAATATATGTACAGTACATTTCGATAAAGAATGAGGGGGGAAAAGGTAATTTTTGTGACAAACAATGACAGAATAACACTAACTTGTTTTAAAAAATATTATAAATCTACCTTTTAACAGCAACTGTAGTAATACATTACTGTATTTTGTACAGGATGAATGTGATCGTAGCTTTTCAGTTAATATTAATATATTGCCTAGTCGTTTTTTAGTTGAAAGAATGTCCCGGATAAACCGGAATCTCGGATGATTGTGATTATATTAGAATAAACGAGTTTATAGTTTATAAGAAGTAATTCTAATAAAATCGTATATTGGTATGGTGGTCAGTGTATCTGGCTATCAAGCTAAGGATCCCAGGTTTGATTCTCGGCTGGTACCGTTGGTATCTTTCTTGGTTAGTTGGGTTAGGTTAAGAGTTTCTACTGGTTTCATCCCCTCATATTAACTATCATCATCACCTCATCTTATCGGGACATGGAAAGAGCTTCCACGTAAAGCATGTACGATTAGTACATTTAGACATCCTCCGGGCAGCGGTACGTTAGTACTGGCTAATCTTCTCACTAACTGGGCTACGAGTGATGTAACCCAGACACATAGCCTATAAATAAATACAATTTACAATATCTTAAATAGATCAAGGATTTTGAAATAGCCAATGAATATTATTTATCTTATTTGTTTTAGACGAAATAAAAGGTTTAATCCCAAACTGTCACAAATCTTCATGAAACTAAATCTGTACTATATAAATGTTTTAAATGTATGTAGTACACTTCGTTTTGCTCGAAAGGTAGCGATTACACTATGGCCATTATCTTATAAATAAGTTATTACTACACCATACTATAATCTGTCAAAGTAAGCTTGTTACCTCTCAGGGTAAACGGGGTGTAGAATATTTTTAATAGCTCAAGGATTTTTAGAATGAAATGATTACTAATTAAATATGATATTTTAGAAGAAATATAACTTTTAATTCAAAACTATATAAAATTAAATTGTTCTGATTTAAATGTTTTAAATGATATATATAGTATATTGTATATTTATATTGTGTATATATATAGTATAAAAATTATAATAATAATTATTAATATACACAATGTATATGGACCCCCATTAACTTTGGTCTAGTAACGACTTCCTTTCAAGGTCATAAGGCAATGTTTGGATCAAAATTATGTGAAAGAGGGGGCGCGCTAAAATGAAAACGAAATATTAATTTTTATAATAATTTATAGTGAACCACGAGTAGCTATATTGCCTATTTTCTCTATACGGGAAGACTAAATACCATCACAACCAGAACTTGAACTAGTTTACCAAAGATATGATTGATCAGATTATGGAACTCATCTCTCAGCATCGATGTTCGATGTTTTGAGACCACTGATGTTTCATTGTACTATCGATGTTTTTTCTTTTACAGTACATTCATACTGTTGACTACTAGAGTTTTTTTTACCTTAACTTAACGTATTTGTAATTTAATATTAAGTTTCTACAATTTAAAATTGTTGTTTCAATTTGGGGTTGTTTTAATTTTACTCTAATTAATGTATTTTATTAATTGTATCACATTTCAGTTGAACTGTTCTTTTATATATTTTGTTGTCTGAAATGAATGACTTTATTTTGTAGTCTTATTATTAGTTAAACAACTTCGATACTTTTTTTTTACTTTCTCATATTAAGGTAAAGTATTGTAAGCCTTAATCATGGGTATTTCGACCTTGCAATTATAATGAATCTTTATATTATATGTGTGTCCGTAATCAAAAAAGTGTATTTTACAACTGTTTGTACCTGGCCACAAATCTGAAATGGTTTGATGAATTTTGTTCAAACTTGATATTTATATTATTATTATTACTATTATTATTATTATTAGCACCGCGTCTTACTACCCGTTCGGATTATACGCACTTACGCTAATGTGTAATGGTAGGGTGATTGTGAGATGAAATGAAGGACCTACAGTTTAACGTGGAACCCGAACCACGGTGGAGGCCTGGCATTCCCCACATTAACAATATGTCTTGCCAGAGGTGAAGAAGGGTTTGGTAATCAGATAAATCTTTGCCGGGACCGAGGATTGAACCTCGGCCGCCAGCATAGAAATCTGACACCTTACCCCTAGACCGCCAGTTCGCCGATATTTAGATATTGTAGGGCGATACCTCAGGACCATTTTTTTAAATTTTGACTTTAGCCCTTAGATTAAGGGTATTTTACAAATGAATGATATTTTTTTAATCTCGAATTTCCCAAAAATTATTCAAACGAGTTTGTTTAAAATGGATATTTGGGAGTGTTTGGCTTCCAGAATAATATTGTATACTTTGTTTTAGGGTAAAAATACGTTAAAGGGTAGTTTGCTGATAAGTAATTTATGAAACTTAAATTTATTTTGAAAATTGTATATATATGTATATATGGGAAGTGATTGACGTGACAAATAAAACTGTATAGTTCTTACTTGTTTTTTTGGGAGAAATTCGTTTTAGATAGTTTACTGATGACTGTTTTTTGTTTAAATTGAATATTTATAAAATCGCTTTAGCGATTTGATATATTATATTTGTTTTTCTGAAAAATATTGTTTCATAGTAGTTCACTGATGACTGATTTTTGTAAAATTTGATTTAAAAAAATTATCTACCGATTTGGTTCAAAATTGGTGTCGACGTACTATTTTACATAAACAATGTTTTTTATGGTTATAATTCCTAAAATATTAGTGTAATTATTAGGCCTACATCGGCGTAGAGTCCGAACTGGTAGTATGACGCGGTACTAAAAAAATCTACGGATTTATTTCAAAATGTGGTCCACATCAAAATAAAGTCCTGATACCAACAGGGCCCTTTTTCTTTAACAAACCTATGGTTTTAATTTTATTAATACAAACAAAAAGTAAGAAAATGTGACATAGGCTCATTTTCAAATACATTTTAAGGATATTTGTAGAGCTATGTGACTCAGCTTGATAAAAAAAGGGGGGTTCTAGATCCAACCTTTCTCTAACAAATACAGTAATTTTTAGTAGCCTTACAAAATATTTTAAAACTAGCAGCGAACTTTCTTCTTTACCTTGAGATAAGAAGTTTTGTAGTTTTTCTTTTACCTCTTTATTATTGACATGACAAAAGGTGGTTGTAGGTGGAGGGTGAAAGGCAGCATTGGCATATGGAGGATTTAATTTTATGTGGGTATCAAAATTGTAAGTTTATGACATGATGTAATGACTTACTATTAAACCCTAATAAATAAAAAACATTGTTATTCTAAACAGAAGTGGTGGAACTTTATTTGTGTGGGAGTAGAGGGGTGAACAAGTCACTAAAAGGATGTTTAAGAACTTTCTACCCTCCTCTCCCCCAGTTAATGTTAGAAAATTGGATGCTCCGAGGAGCTATCTATAATATCCTCGTTTGACAATTTGTTTAAATTTATATTCTTTTAACAGCTAATAGTGCTCACCTCCGAAATGTTTTGAAATTTTGATACTTCTAGAAGTTATTTTGAATTGTCCTTCCCTGGTAAATTTTTGAAAAGTGAACGCCTTTATAAGTGATTTGAACTTTTATATAAAGCCAATCTTTAGGCTTACTATTGAAAACTTCAGAAAATTTGGAAGGGAAGGCCGTACAAACCTAGACAGAATAGAGAAGTAGTTACAGAAAACGACACAGACCATTGTATTTTAAGCCGCGTTGCCATGATCGAGGGTGTTGCCTTATTAACCTGGACATAACGTCATTTGCCACCCTTCCCCATTCCCATTTCCCCTCTCACTCCTTCAACCTAACATAACCCAGAAATAAAGTAATTCCCCCCCCCCTCCCTCCCCTCGTATTTCTTACTTAACTTAGCATAATCCAGACATGGCATCATTTTGGCTTCTCTAACCCCCGTGTTTTTTTACTCAACTTAACCTAACCTGGACATAGCGACATTTTACACGCCCCTTATTCCTGGGGAAAAAAACCTTCCGACTTTCCTGGTGTGCCCTTCCTTTAACCGGTTTTAAATGTAAATAGTAACTTAAGCCACTCTACCTCGGAATGAATAACCTAGATAATGTGGTAAAGTACTTGGAGTCTAAGCCACTCTCACCATTGGAAGTGGGGGAAGGCGATATGTTGCGCGCATGCGCCAACACACGCCTTTCATGCTATCTTATGCTACGTTCATTTCTGGGTTTTTTCAGCATGGCCAGCCAGAAGCTCTCAGCTCTTCCGAAGGTTGGGCGGCGATCCTCTTGACGTGCCCTCTACTGTTGTCTCAGGTGCCTTTAGAAAGGAATGGAGGGGGGTATAAAGAGAAAATAAGGTGGGGGAGGATATTGAGGGGTCACGTGACAGGTCCTCGTCAAAACCAGCGGAATGTCGGCGATCCCGACGATTAGCTATCCCGTCATTCAACCGGCCACGACGGCTCAGCAAATACAACAGCAGTCTGCAGTACCAACCATGAGTCTAGAGTGGGGGTATGCTGAATCTAATGGTAAGTGGGTGATTTACACTTAATACGCAATCTGACTGCAGCTCTTATTTTGTTTCCCCTTACCCTCAAGGATATGTCGTGGAAGTGATCCAGACTTTTTTTTTACGTGTGCTCACTGATAAAAACGCATAAAGGACTTTGTAGTTATGGAACGGATGTCCTTAATACAAACGTCAGAATCTGATCTACGTGACCTCGAACCACAACGATTAGTCATGCCTGACGAAATACAATTGTTTAAAAAAAAAACAAGCTTGTATAACGGGACCGCAGTTAGCGATCTGTCCAGGACCACGTGCTTTTCTGGCTAGTAGGCTAGCGTCGTGTCAGTTGTCAAGACGAGCGAGCACGTGGCTGCGGCTCAAATAGGGGACGGGGAACAAGTAAGATAGCGCTAACACACTGACAATAAATAACAACCCATTTAAAAATTAAACTTCCTGGAATTCATTTAATATTTCGAATAGGGCTGGGAATTGGTACTTGTAAAACATCTACACGTATTTTGCTAAAGTAATTAGTATTTTATAAGTGTCACCGTAAGAAAATATAAATAAAATAAATGCTGCCTTAATATTATAGTTTGTTTTTACTCACGAAGTTTTTTGTTTTAATTTTGAGGATTTAACTTAAGTTACCTGTTCTAGGTATAAAGCCTATTTAATCTTTTTTATTATTAAACACCACGTCTTACTACCTATTCGAGTTATACTCTTGAGTTTTATTTACGCTAATATGTTATGATCTGGGAAGGTTGGATTTAGAAGAAGTGAACCTGCATTTGCGTGGAGGGAGAGTAGAAAACAATTTAAGGAAAACCACCCCAGTTCACCCAAGCGAGATTCTAACCTCAATCTCCCCATCCTCTGAAGTCTAGTTCAACACGAACCTAGCTCGTTAGCCAACTAAGCCACCAAGGCGAGTCCTATTTAACTGTTTTCTACATTGCGTGTATTGTGAAAGTAGAATGGAAGGTAATGAGAGCTAAGTTCAGTATGTATACATAAGCCTATCTACAGGATTTCTAACAAAAACTCATTTGGACAAACTAAGTAAAACATTACTCCAGAAAATGCATTTAGTTTGCTAAATATATTAATCCAAACAGTTCATTAGCATCATGGCGTTTGAACAGAAACATTTTTTAAAGGTGGAAGTGTAGGGAAGGCAGTGTTCATGTCAAAACTTTATTTTGGTCAAAAGAAACCAAATAATTCTACCAGTATAGTCATAGTTTAATTTTACTCACATAGTGACTTCAATATTTGTTGAATATCTGTCAAGGATGGTCTGGACCTCAACTTTTTATCTCCTTTTAAAAGGTTCATCTAATGCCGCTATGGTTATGACAGATATTCAACAGTCTGTTGATTTAACCATTTGAAGAATATTAAACTCTATGTTCCTTCTAAGCCACTATTTTATTTATTTTGGCCAAAAAAAAGTTTTACCATGAAAACTGCAAAAACACTGCCCTTTTGTTCCGTCTCATCCTCTGCATCCCCATCTTGAAGAGGTGAAGTCCTGTTCAAATTCAGCCATGCCCTCGGAAATTATCAAAAAACTGTTTTGTTACTAATTTATAAAATAATACTAAATGTATTAACTGAAACATTATTTTAGCCCAAAATATTGTTTGTTAAAAACCTTTAGATATACGGAGCTTAAACTAAGTTTCCTGAAACGCCTCTTTAATGAAGCTTAGTTTCAGTGTTGAGGACTTCAAATTTTAGTATCAAGGCTGTAAAATTTTAACATTTTGTGTTACAAATATCGAAAGTATTGACGTGAAAATGCTACTTTTTGAATTTCCTAATATAATATTGTTTAGAAAACTTTTTAAAACATCTACTGGCTTCAGAGGACATTGGCGTCGTATCCTACAGTAATTCTTTGATGAGCAAAATTACAAGTTCCCGGACTGTTATAATAATATTATTACTACTACTATTACCGCGTCTTACTACCCGTTCGGATTATACGCACTTACGCTAATGTGTAATGTTAGGGTGATTGTGAGATGAAATGGACGGACTGTTATAATTAACCACTATATGGCGAGATGTTGGTAACGACCTCAAACATAGGCTTTCTTTGATACCTTTTTTGCCCTCTTTAGGAATAAAAATTGGATCCCTTAAATCAGGACGCAAGACGCTCTACAGGCAGTATATTGAAACATTATCGGAATAAATTCAGAAATAATCAGTAAAGTTTGGACCAAAAGGAAGCCCAACAATTATTTGATTTAAAGTGAAATAAATGGAGAAATGTGTGGTCCAACCAAATATATTTCTAAGTTTTATTTTAGTATTTCATAAACGTGAAAAAATATTAATAAAACACATCTTTATAAAATGTATAATATACATTATAATATTCTTACGTGCGTAGCCAGTTTTTGAAATTTATCACACTAATTTTTTAGTTTGAATTAAAGTTTATCAAATTTAAAACGTTAATTTCAAATTGTATTTATAATAAATTAAGACTTCTTGGTTTCTATTGTTTAACAACATGGGAAAAAGTTTATTGGCGCGTCGCAGTAGTGCTATAATGGCTTGCTGCTGAGGAGGAGATTAAAGACTCAAATCTCAGCAGGATGCACTGAGAGCTGTTAGGATGCATCACTCTTTTCTACTATCATATCTGCATGACAATGCGAGACACCTCATCTAAAAGGGTGTCCTAAGCTTTCATGATTCGTGGACCCCTATCAGGGACATGGCCTAGAAACGTGCCTCTTCCGGCTATTCATGAAGACAAAGGAAGCAAATTTATGTTATCTTGTAGACCGGAGGCTCAATCCCAAGAGCCACATCTGATTAGCACTATGGACCAAGGATTGAATAAATATTTTGTAAGCCTATCAACTTAATTTAGGCCTACAAACAACACTTAATAAACAACTGATTTAAATACTGACTATTAAATTGCATTTTTTGTTGGTAGAAACTTTAAACCATTACCGCAAAAAAAGTTTAATCTTCCAAAAATGTATGATATACTCACTCATACATACTTTCACAAAACAATTTAGCATTGTAAATACAAAGTCTATATATTTATAAATATTTTTATTAATCAAATAAATGCGTAATAAAATGTAATCAGGAACTTTTTAATAAATATATATTTGAATCATTAGCTATTTCACATGTACTACCAAGGGTTTCCCCTTACCCGCCTCGGTGGCCTAGTTGGCTAACGCGCTTGTCGTGTTGAGCTCGACTGCTGAGGACGGGGTGATCGAGGTTCGAATCTCGGTCGGGTGAACTGGGGGTGCTTTTTCCTAAATGGTTTGCCACTCTCACTCCACGCAAATGCGGGTTCACTTCCTCTAATTCAACCTTCCCAATTCCTAATCCATTGGAGTAATTAGTACTTAAAGCGTATAGCCCGAACGGGTAGTAAGATGCGGTGCTAAATATTATTATTATTGCCCCTTAATTTTCCTCCAGGATACTGTGAGGACCACATTTTCAGTGCGCGTGGGCCGCATTTGGCCTTCGGGCTGCCAGTTGACCACACTGCTGTAGAATATAAGAGATCGTTCGTTACAAACTTAAATAAAGCTTTAGTGGTAAACTAAACAAAACTGTGACAGAGGGAACGAAAGGCTTATCAAAGTCCATGATATCACGTCAAAATATGTGACAATTTGTGTATCAGACTTAATATTATTAAAATATATTTTAATATTTATATAACGTGGCACGTCACGTGCTCCCTACAATCCTTCGTATACCACAGTTTGGTAAACACTTTAGCTTAAAATAACATTTCTCAATACCTCTTAGATTAAGCTGTTAAGAAATCTTATATATAAACCTAATAACTACCGGTATTTTCTAAAGTATATTACTAGTATTAATTTATTTAAACTAGTTTTTGAATTATTATAATATTGCTAATGAAAATAAACTTTGATAAAATCTACTTTGTATCGCAATAGACTGGCCTGTAGCTGCTGTAAATGACGGGGAGATTGTGGTTCGAAGAATCCAGGTTAGGGTACACTGAGGGGTGGTTTATCCTAAATGGTTTCCACCTCTCCCTCCCCCACATAACTGATAGTACATTTCTTCCAAATTATAATTTCTACCGTCTTCAAACCTAACCTATCAGAGTAAATATGTGAATAGCTCAGACGGGAAGTTGGACAGTGATCATGAACATTATTATTATTAGCACCGCGTCTTACTACCCGTTCGGGTTATACGCACTTACGCTAATGTGTAATGGTAGGGTGAATGTGAAATGAAATGGAGGACCTACAGCTTAACGTGGAATCCGAACCACGGTGGAGGCCTGGCATTCCCCACATTCACAAGATGTCTTGTCAGAGGTGAAGGAAGGGTTTGGTAATCAGATAAATCTGTGCCAGGACCGAGGTTTGAGCCCCGGCCGCCAGCACAGAAGTCGGACACCATACCCCTAGACCGCCAGGTCACCTACATCATGAACATAAATAAGTTATATGAGATGTGTACAAAAATTCACTAAATAAATATATACATATATAGGCCTGTATGCAATGTACATATATATATATATATATATATATATATAGCGAGAGAACGTTGAGCTGTATGCATAAATTATATATATTTATAAAAATAAATGAAAGATATGAAAAGATGCTATTCGAAAATGTAGCTTTTATTTAGCGATGAGCTGAATACAAAACTGTTTATTTAGCACCGCGTCTTAGGGCCTAATGTCCGTTAGGATTATACGCCTATATACTAATTACATTCATTTGTTAGGGATTAGGAAGGTTGAGGTTTAGAGGAAGTGTACCCGCATTTGCGTGGAGGGAGAGTGAAAAACCTTTTTGAAAACCACTAGGTACACCCGACCAGGATCGAACCCCAAACTCCCCGTTTTCGGCAGTCTAGTCTAGTGCGAGAGTAGCGCCTTAGATAATGCGGCCACCGAAGCGTGTAAAAATGTAATTGATAAATATATATACCTATATATAAATTAGGGTGATACATGGGAACATACCATATTCATTACAATTTTGCACAAATCTCAACGCTTTCCTAGGGGCAAGTTTTAATAACTTTGCAGAAAACACAAGATTATCGGGGATTAGTTTCGTATTCTCCTCTATGGGTATGTTCAAAGACTTTCGTATATTTGATGAATGATGGAACAGTTGAACAATGGGATCACAATGACAAATTTTTATCAGCGACATTTTTGGTAGATTACTTGTTTATGTGTGAAGGCTAAATGTAAACGTAAAAATGACACCTTTTGCCAGGGTAAAGATAACTTAGGATTACGTGGATTTAGATAGCTTCAAAACGGAAGCCATTTGTGTAGCATTTGTAGAGCTCGTCAACTTGTGGGATCCTTCAACCTATTTAAAATCAAAATCATTCATAAGTTCTATGTTCAATACAGGCTATCGGCTTGTTTACTTTATCGTGACCCCTCTGAGAGAGAAAGTATTGTGTTTGTCAAAACAAATCTAATTCGATATTTTTATGGATGTTGACGTTTCATGGACCCTGGATCCCGAAAAAGTGTGTTTGGCAGTGCCGTCTGTTTAGGTGTCTGTCACTGGGACTAGAGTCTAGAGCAGAAACCATTTTACCGATCGTGTTGAAAAATTTGGTATTTAGGGTTTCTAGGGTATCTAAGGTCGGAATGGAAAAAATGAAGAGATTTTTCTTTCCGTCTTGTTTGAAGCTAAGAAAAGCGTTGTCGGAGGTAACAACACAATTAATTGCGTGCTTACCATGGGCAACGCCAAGTAGTTCTGCTAATGTTTCTATAAAAAAGAAATTGTATTATTTCGTATCTCATACCTTACCAGATATAAATATAATTTAAATAAAGAAAGAGAAAAACTGTTTGGTACACCGTTCCAGTTTATTTATTTTTTTGCGGTGGAGGCGGTGATAAAAAAAATCACTATCCCTTAGATTGTCATTATTAAATAACCTTTGTGTTGAAATTTTGGAGCATTTTGGGGAGTTAACCAGGAAATTAGATACAAGATCACGCTTGAACCGGATAAAATTATCGAAATTAAGTTTTCTGCATTCATTTTACAACAGCGTTATTGGGATAAGTTTCGTTTGGTGCGACCGCATGGTTCGAGCTGTATTACCTTCATTCCACTTTCCATCGGAAGAACCTTATCTGACAGCTAAGAAATTTAATAGATATACTTCCGTCTATTCATATATCAAATCATGTGATTATCAGAACTTTTTACTATCGATACCTATGAAATAACAAAAATAATAAATAAAATGTTATCATTATTGACCACCAAACACATGTTTTGAATTTTCTACAAGTTTCAACGACCGTTTTATAGCTCTATATGAATTAAGATCCGTAGAGTGAGACGGGCTTCTTGATATCAAGGAGATTTTTTATTCTATTTTTTAATACCACGTCTTACTGCCTGTTCGGGTTATACGCACTTACGCTAATGTGTAATGGTAGGGTGATAGTGAGATGAAATGGAGGACTTACAGTTTAACGTGGAATCCGAACCACGGTGGAGGCCTGGCATCACCCACATTCACAAGATGTCTTGTCAGAGGTGAAGGAAGGGTTTGGTAATCAGATAAATCTGTGCCGGGATTAAGGATTGAACCCCGGCCGCCAGCACAGAAGTCTGACACCTTACCCCTAGATCACCAGGTCACCAATATCCCTAATAAGTGTTGCGCATTTTAACGTCCCATCAGTATACCTACTACACTAAATATGAGCCAAGGACGCAAGATGTGGGTGAATTTCATGCAACCTACAACATCCAACAGGAAAATTAGTGTGTGTGTGTGTGTGTGTGCGTGTGTGTGTGCGTGTGCGTGTGCGTGTGCGTGTGTGCGTGTGCGTGTGCGTGTGTGCGTGTGTGTGTGTGTGTGTGTGTGTGAGGGGGGGTATTCTACCACATTCCATGTTTAAATGGCCGCAACTTTACAGCCAAGCAAACTGTTTGCGGTCGTGATTATTTTTACTCTCGTTTCTTCTTGGAAAGTTTAAATAATTTCATTACCAAAGAGTGTTATACCAAGAAACCTTCTATCCCAGGGGTCGGCAAAAGGTCGACCTCGCAGCAATTTTCAGTCGCTCGCGTAAGGAAACTACAGTCACGAAAGGCAAGTTTACTCTGCATTATTACACTATGGTACAGCTTGTAAGATAGGTCCATAGTATTATCCCTCAAGGTAAGACTGCTACCTTGCTTTTGTTCCACTATGGTACAGCTTGTAAGATAGGTCCATAGTATTATCCCTCAAGGTAAGACTGCTACCTTGCTTTTGTTCCACTATGGTACAGCTTGTAAGATAGGTCCATAGTATTATCCCTCAAGGTAAGACTGCTACCTTGCTTTTGTTCCACTATGGTACAGCTTGTAAGATAGGTCCATAGTATTATCCCTCAAGGTAAGACTGCTACCTTGCTTTTGTTCCACTATGGTACAGCTTGTAAGATAGGTCCATAGTATTATCCCTCAAGGTAAGACTGCTACCTTGCTTTTGTTCCACTATGGTACAGCTTGTAAGATAGGTCCATAGTATTATCCCTCAAGGTAAGACTGCTACCTTGCTTTTGTTCCACTATGGTACAGCTTGTAAGATAGGTCCATAGTATTATCCCTCAAGGTAAGACTGCTACCTTGCTTTTGTTCCACTATGGTACAGCTTGTAAGATAGGTCCATAGTATTATCCCTCAAGGTAAGACTGCTACCTTGCTTTTGTTCCACTATGGTACAGCTTGTAAGATAGGTCCATAGTATTATCCCTCAAGGTAAGACTGCTACCTTGCTTTTGTTCCACTATGGTACAGCTTGTAAGATAGGTCCATAGTATTATCCCTCAAGGTAAGACTGCTACCTTGCTTTTGTTCCACTATGGTACAGCTTGTAAGATAGGTCCATAGTATTATCCCTCAAGGTAAGACTGCTACCTTGCTTTTGTTCCACTATGGTACAGCTTGTAAGATAGGTCCATAGTATTATCCCTCAAGGTAAGACTGCTACCTTGCTTTTGTTCCACTATGGTACAGCTTGTAAGATAGGTCCATAGTATTATCCCTCAAGGTAAGACTGCTACCTTGCTTTTGTTCCACTATGGTACAGCTTGTAAGATAGGTCCATAGTATTATCCCTCAAGGTAAGACTGCTACCTTGCTTTTGTTCCACTATGGTACAGCTTGTAAGATAGGTCCATAGTATTATCCCTCAAGGTAAGACTGCTACCTTGCTTTTGTTCCACTATGGTACAGATTGTAAGATAGGTCTATAATGTAATCCCTCAAGGCAAGACTGCTACCTTGCTTGGTTCCACTATGGTACAGCTTGTAAGATAGGTCTATAATGTAATCCCTCAAGGTAAGACTGCTACCTTTCAGGGTAAACGGAGTAAATATTTTATTTATTTTACATATTTTATATAAAGACAGGGGCATAAGAATTGGAGGAAGTATTGAATATAAGGAATAATTACCAGATGTATAGAAAAAATAATAAAAAGTAGAGTGGAGAAACTAAGAGTGATCACAGGACCTCCAATAAATGTAAAAGTCGATCAGAGCCCCAAGAAGGTTGCCGACCCTTGGTCTATCCTGTTCTCAAGAGCTCTTAAAATTGTGTGCCATTGAAATATAACTATTTTATTTACTATTTCTTATTATTTGACGTCAAGTAAACTTCTTGGATTTGAATAACGTAAGTGGTTTCTTGAAATATTTAGGAACGTTGACATCACTATTGTCGGATCATCTTAATAAGACAATATATAATATTACTTTAGTAGAGTTTTGGCTGGAAGAAAATTTTTAAAATACAAACATATTTTTTTGGTCAACATTGATAAAAATAATTAAGCCTGTTTTATAAATAGTATTATTTTAAAGTCTTTAATATTAGAGAAAATTAGATATAGTAACTCAGTCGGGGTCAACGGATTTCTCTTGAGCGATAAAAATCCGCAGCAAGAACTTCCTTTGTAGGATCCCATGTCGACTGTGACATGTAAAAGAAAACTGGAAGGTATGTGAAAATACTTTTTTCAGAAATATTGGTTGGCCCTTTCGCTATTGCTCATAGAAATTATCGTGAGGAATCACTCGTTTCAGTGGCTGAATGATCCAAGACGTCACTCTCATTTTATTACAGCATGCTGAAGACGGGGTGATCGGGGTTCGAATCCCGGTCGGGTCTACTGAGGGTAGTTTTCTCTAAAAGGTTTCACCACTTTCCTTTCAATGAAATGCGGGTAAATTGCCTCAAAAAAATTTCTTTCTCATCTCTACCTCACCAGAGTGACTATCATATATGCTTATAGCCTGAACAGCTTGTGAAACGCGGTGATAAAAAGAATAAAAAGGAAAGAGTGGAACACTTAGCAAAAGCCTTCTTGCGAAACGTTTTATTTGTGTTTCTTCTAATTTCCCTGAGTGACGCAGCAAAAATATAAATGACAACTTCTTCTTGAGACAGATGCAACAAGAGTTTACCATATAATTATAGTTGTTATAAAGTAAATATTTTCCTCTGTCACTTTTCACCGCAAAGTAGGCCGCATCAGATGGGCACGCGGACAAAAGTCAAGTCTCGTCGTGTTGGATTTTCTTGTGACAGGGAGGTTTGAATCTCAGCCGTGTGAACTGAGGATGTTTTTCCCTGAATTGTTTCCCATCCTCCATTCACGTAAATGCAGGTACACTATTATTATTATTATTATTATTATTAGACATTCCAACCTTACTCATCACTATCCCACTGGTGTAATTAAATGTATATAGCATCCGCTTCGATGGCCACATGGTCTAATGCACTTCTCTTGTAGTAGACAAGACTGCCGATGACAAGGAGATCGAGGTTCAAATCTAAGTCAAGTGTACTGAGTGGTTTTTTTCATTCTCCCTCCACGCAAATGCGGGTACACTTCCTATAAATATAACCTCGCTAGGTGCTTGAACCATTAGAAAAATTATTAAATAAACGTATAACCCGAACGGGTAGTAAGACACGATGCTAAAAAAAATGTAGTTAGCATGTAAGGGTACTCAATACGCGGTGGAAAATATTACAACTTTACTTTCGCTAAATATTATTTTGAAATCAAATTACATCTCGTGAAATGGTGGCACGGAACGCGTGGGGAACCTAGGCCGGTGACAGACTGACGTTTTGGTCGCTGCAGCACAAACGCCACGACCCGGTCGCTCTAGTGCATTGCATTGGTTCATATGAGAGGGGTCAGACTAGTGAAACGAACGCTGGGACAGATTTGAAAACATTGATGTGAACGTTTCTTGGTCGTAAGAGATCCCTCTCATATGAACCAGTGCGGTACACGAGAGTAACCTGGTCACACCGACCAAAACGTCAGTCTTTCATCAACCTTTGGTGTCCATTCCCTTGAATGTCCAAGATACTTCCGGTCAAACGGGTACCAACTTTCTAATCAGAAATAACTTTTTCAACTTCCTCCCCAAACACGATAAATTTGTATAGAGGAATCGATGGAAAATACTCTTTTATTTTTGCATTCTAAATTGGGAAAATGTAAAATTTATTAGTATTATCACCGCCTCTATGGTCTAGTGGTAAGAGTTCCTAACTAACGATCCAGAGGTCCCAGGTTAGATCCACGGTGCTTCCAGCTTTTATGTGACGCTGTGTGTCTGTAATTGGGCAAAATCAGCCTCGTGAATACAAATGTGGAGCTACTTGAATGAAGTAGTAGCGGCTCCGGTTTTGAAACCTGAGATGAATGGCCAGAGGGTTCGTTGTGCTGACCACATGACGCCGTATAATCTCAGAATTTTGCACCATCATTGTCAAAAGATGGCGGCCGCTCGGTCGGTATAGCCCGATTGGAGGCTGAGGCCAAGAAAAGTTTATTAGACTATTATTATTATTATTATTATTTTATCGGCATTGATAGTATCCATCAAAAGAAACCGTTTTAGATTATATGATCTGCCAATTTTTTTTTTTTTTTAATTTTTGTAGCTTTTAATATTTGACAGACACCTATAGTAGGATTTTGGAAGGCGAAAACTTAAAAAAGGTTACCAACACATGTTTTGGCTCAAACATTGATAACATTTTACTAGATTATTATTAGTACTTTTTTAGAGGTATTATTGATTTATATGAAAAGGAACAGTTGCAGATCACCTAACTTGACATATGAATATATGAAATGGTTTGAGTAACTTTTTTTAACTGTTGAAATAATACCTTCCTATCTAATTCAGACTGTAGGTTTTCTAAGAATGTTTCAAATTGTTTTTGCTGCTGATAACTCAGACGGCCAGTAAATACCAAGTATGATTTATTTCTGTTACTGTATGAAAATAACATAGATTAGTTTGGTTGCCGTCCGACATCTTAGTTAAGTCAGTAGCGTGTTTGTTTACCTACCCAAGGTTCGATTCCTGGTATGACCGAAAAATTTATCATTGGTGAAATGTGGGATTACCCTTCCATAGTGATGGATTAACGGCCGGGGACTGGATGTTGTGGCTGTTTTACTAGATTTAGGTTAATTTGTAAGTTGTGTACTGATATAATAAGTAGGTTAAGAAAGTGCAAATTATATAGACTACCTCAAATAAATGGGGAGAAAAATAGTCATGTTAATATTGATGATGGAAGACTGCTATAGTAATTTTTTATGTTCGAAATTCTCATAAGCACATGATAGAATTTCTCATAAAGTTATTGACAAATTGGGCAAGTACGCATTCTCACAAAAGGTTCATCAGCTCTTGTTTAGTGGAATGGTAAAATAACACACTCCCTTAAACACATTCACTTCTATATGGATGATTTAGCCATCTTTCATTACCCCAACAGACAAGCCACACTTAAACCTTGATTTTTATAGGAAAGCCCCTTTCAACCAATATAGATTAAGGGATTAACATTTTTACTTTAGAAACATATTATTTTATTTATTTTACTAGAAGTTAATTTTAAAAGTCATCTAAAGCTTTGTTTAATGCTTCTTTATGTATTGCTGTTTAATTTCTCTTTACATTATTTATTTATTATTATTATTATTATTATTATTATTATTATTATTATTAACACCGTGTCTTACTACCAGCTCGGGCAGTACGCACTTACGCTAATGTGCAATGGTAGGGTGATGAGATGAAATGGAGGACCTACAGTTTAACGTGGGATCCGAACCACGTGGAGGCCTGGCATTCCCCACATTCACAAGTTGTGATTAATAAAAGTCTTGTCAGAGGTGAAAGAAGGGTTTGACAATCAGATAAATCTGTGCTGGGACCGAGGATTGAGCCGTGGATCCCCAATATAGAAGTCTGACACCTTACCTCTAGACCGCCAGGTCACCTTACAATATTAATTAAACTGACTAATAATGTAAACACAATGTAATATTATTTTTCTACCGTTGTGGCAACATCAATTTCAGTTTTCAAATAACGTGTTTTCTAGCTAGATCAGACTTTGCGTCAAATAACAATATTTACTATTGCATTTTTTTTTATCAAAACATTTTTTTCGGGCGATTAGAAAAAAATATCATGTCATGGTCCAAACACAAAATAAATTAAATTATAATACAAAATTAATTAACAGGTCAACAAAGTGCTAATGTTAAACTTACAATTAGTTTTTTAATGCTTGGTATAACGCCACTATGTTATAATGAATTCATAAGCTGCTAATATTTAATTTACGTACACACTGTGCGTTTATAAATGATTCAAACAAACTTGATGGGACCAATACGAGCCATCGAAATCCTGGATTTTTCACTGTTAGGGATGTAAAAATTTTGATAAAAGCAATGTGTCGTGAAAATAACACACATTATATTTACAGTATGACGAATAAGATGTAATTTCTTGTTACCAAAACATAAGAAGGACAATGTATACAACTTGTTTAGAAAATAAAAACTATTTTTTGTTTGAGATTTAATGATGTATCTCGAAACTGTTGTAAAGTATAGCTCACTCGATTTTGTTGTTTTTTTGGTCGAAAGTGTGTTCCGGATTAACCGGAATTTCGGATAATCGTGAGTATGATAAACGATATTATAGTGTAAGAGTATATAGGATGTATCCGAAGGAATTCATAGTTTAATATATAAGTTATTTACAAGTTATTGTAAATTTATATGTGCAACCAAAGTTTATTTATAACCTAAATATTGGTCTATTAATTCATTTTAAAAAAATTAGAGAATATTAACACACTACAATATATAATCTTATATTAGTTTGAACTTAGATCTTAGATATGTATAATATAAAGATCTAGAGGGGGAGTGTGCTAGATGTAGGCCAGTGGGGTGATAATTTACAACAATGTAATTTCCTATTCCCTTGACAAGCGGATGGAATTGCATTTCCTTCCAATTATCCCATCTAATCCTATGCAATAACATAATTTAAGTCCTCAATATACAACACAATGACACTATTTTATACATATGAACACTATAAAATACAGACAAGTGGATTAGAAAACAGTACAGTAAAAATTTTGTTTTGTCTATGAACACATTTTACCGCCGTCCCGTGCGGTGGCCTACGTAAAATGAGGTCCTGCGTGTTAGGGCGCCTATCAATGAATCATGAAGGAGAGTCACTTATATGTGCTCGAGCCGTGTAGAAGCTCCTATTACAATCTTCTCGACCGTGACCTGATCCAAAAACCATTCGGCTTGTTTTCCTTCACCCGCCTCGGTGGCGTAGTTGGCTAACGTGCTAGTCGTGTTGAGCTCGACTGCTGAGTATGGGGAGATCGAGGTTCGATTCTCGCTCGGGTGAACTAAGGGTGGTTTTTCCTAAATGGTTTTCCACTCTACCTCCACGCAAATGCAGGTTCACTTCCTCTAATTCATCCTTCCCAATTCCTAATCCATTAGAGTAATTAGTACTTAAAGCGTATAACCCGAACGGGTAGTAAGACGCGGTGCTAAATATTATTATTATTGTTTTACTTAGAGCTGCGTCACGTTTTGATAAAGGAGGTGGGACGAAGCACAACGAGCGATCTGTTAGAAAACATACGGGCAGTTACCCTCAAACAGTGATCGCGGGCTCTAAGGTGTCAGGTTCGCGAGTGGGGGGTGGGAAGAAAAATATTCTAAACTTAAATAATATATTGTTCTTTCCCTTTCATTTTACTCGATACTTTTGTTTCGATACTTGCGCTCGAAAAATGTACACTCCGGTTTCGGGCAAGTCCTTAAAGGGGGGACTATATGGATATCTGTCAAGGATGTCATGGAATTTAATGACAACTTTTTATCTTCATTTAAAAAGTTTATCTAATGCCGCTATTCTTTAAACAGATATTCAACAACTGTTGATATCGACATGTAAAGAAATATAAACTCTGTTTGTACTGGAGCAATATTTTATTTATTTTGGCTAATTTTTTATTTTGCAAAAGAACATACCTTTTCTTTTCTCGTGCCCTTCCATCCCACCTTTAAGTAATACTAAACATAATAGCTATGTATTAATAATTTCACTTCATCCTTGTGAAATAAAAATAAAACACCAAATTTAACTATATTATATAGATATGAATCACCCTTTTAAAAGTTTGGGTACAAATTATAAATCCTTACAGGCTTTCCGCATACAAATGATTTACTATCTTTAAAAATATATGCCATTATATGAAACTATCTTAATCTGAGATGAGTTTTTTGTAAAAATTTCAGATTATTTAATTATATGGAGGATTGTTATTACTATTAGCCCCACGTCTTACTATCCGTTCGGTTTATACAATGTATAGTGGTAGGGTGATTGTGAGATGAAATTGAGGCTCTACAGTTTAACGTGGGACCCGAACCACGGTGGAGGCCAGGCATTCCCCACATTCACAAGTTGTGATTAATACACGTCTTGTCAGAGGTGAAGGAAGGGTTTGGCAATCAGATAAATCTGTGCCAGGATCTAGGATTGAGCCTCGGACCCCCAACACAGAAGTTTGACACTTTACCCCCTAGACCGCCAGGTCACCGAATGAAAGAAAAGAAGGTATTCGTAAAAGCTTTGATTATAATGTTGAGTTATTGACAAATGTAGCTTGTCTACAGTGGATAAATCAAAGGCTAGTGGAACGTTTGCATTCAATCAGCAAGCGGTCTATTCAATACGTGTGAAAGGAAAACTTGAATCGTTATTATTGCTTTATTGTAAATAATTTTTTGCGCGTAGGTGAACTGGGCTTTTTTTTCTACCACCAGCATTCCACCCCCCACTTCCCTAAGGTGGATTGGGCACTGCTATCTTGCACCATTATTTATATATATATATATCCCAAGTTAGATTGGGCATCCTAACCTAACCTAATCTTGCTCCCCCTCGCACTTAGTTTCAATTTTATATTCTTACTACGAAGTGTCCAATCCACCTGTTAACAATTCCGTCTGGTCAAATAGACGATGATCAATCCACTATTGTTGTTTGTGTTAACTTACTTAGGGGACGGCCAGACTGGGCGAGCGAGCGACTAAAATATAAAATAGAACAAAATGCTTGTAGTGAGAGGTGGCCAGACTGGAGCGAGCGACTGAGCACGCGCGCTTGAAAGATAAAATTTGTTTTATTTTTCAAGCGCGCGTGCTCGACCCGGTTCAATATAGTTTACAAGCGCTAGGCAATATTATTGTATTTTGGTTCATTGAGTTCTAGGGGAAACTTTCCATTTTGACATGTTTTATTACTATCGATTGGTTTTGCACACTTGCTATTAATGGCCTAATTTAATTGGTAAGAACCCGCCTCGGTGGTGCAGTTGGCTAACGCGCTTGTCGTGTTGAGCTCGACTGCTGGGGACGGGGAGATCGAGGTTCGAATCTCGGTCGGGTGAACTGGGGGTAGTTTTTCCTAAAAGGTTATCCACTCTACCTCCACGCAAATTCGGGTTCACTTCCTCTAATTAAACCTTTCCAATTCCTAATCCATTAGAGTAATTAGTACTTAAAGCGTATAGCCCGAACGGGTAGTAAGACGCGGTGCTAAATATTATTATTAATTGGTAAGATCATAAACCATACCTATATTTATATATACATATATATGTATATATAAATCATACCTATATGTATATATATGTATAAAACTAATATGTTAAAATACTTCAATATTATCAAATTAGGCCTTTACAAATAAGAATCACCATTGGCGTGGAGAGAGGATGAGAAAACCACAACAATAAATAACTTTTCAAAAACCACCCTTAGTTCACTGAGCACAAACCTTTGCCTACATTTTCAACAACTATCGATTGCTATCTGCTAATCACGCGCTCGCTCACACACACTTGTCGGTCTGGCCGAACCCTAGGGGTAAATTGAACTGACAGTAAACTTTAAAGTTTGAAGTATCTCAATTGTTTTGGTTACATTTAAATAGTTGTAAAAATTTCCTAAAACAATAGAAAAAAATTTACAATCTCACATCGCCAGTTCAAATATATATTTATTTATTTTACATTTATCGTTGCATGGCGAATTTATGTTAGGAATTATGTCGAGTAAACAACGGGGGATTACTCACCGTGACATTGGGACTTGGTGAAGTTCTGTTATCTCGTAGTAAAATGATAATAATTATGTCTGGTGTTGACGCAAAGGACCGAATCTGATAGATTTATGTGCCTTATATTTCCTAGATAGCGCTTCAGTTGGAGGTCTAGTTCACACCTTCCATGTCACACATCCATAACATATTGTTTGTATTTCATCACCACGTCTTACTACCTGTTCATTTAATAAGCAGACGTGATAATCACTCTAATGGGATAGAGATGAGGAAGTAAGCCTTTTGGATGTAATATACCCGCATTTTCTCGGAAGGAGGGAAAATATTCTAGGAAAAAAACACCCTCGGTAGACTCGACTGGGAATCAAACCCCGATCTCCCAGTCTTCAGCAGGCCAGTCTAAAAGAAGGGTAATACCTTAGTCTTAGACCATTTGGCGAGTGACGTGTTTTTTTGTTTTTTTCACCACGTCTTACTACACATTATGATTATACGCACATGAACTAATTAGGCTAATGTGTTGGCCATGAGGGAGGCTACAATTTTAGAGTAAGCGTACCCGCAAATTGTATCGAGAGAGAGTGGAAAACCCTCTATATAAAACTACCCTCAGTACATCCAAACAGGGACTAGAGCCCCAATCTCTTGTCTCCTCGCCAATCTAGTCTATAACAAGGATGAAACCTAAGGCCATTCGACGACCAAAGTCGGTTCCGGCAGGTGCTGATGAATATATTTAATTTTTTGTTGGTTCAGTCAGGTTCATCCAATTTTCCAAATACAGTATAAAAATTTTGGCCCGGCACGTTTTTAATTTGCCGTAATTAATTTGAGGGGCGGGTACCAGTACGGTACTATTAGCAGTACAAGGCTACCAAAGTTATTTACATCTGCAACCCGGTGTTTTGGTTGTAGGTTCTTGTTTTGGCTTTTATTATGGTTGTATTTATTCCTAAATTATGTATTCTAAAAGGCCAAAAGTTGTACAAGGTACTGTATTATTTCCTGTTTAAGCCTTTTTATGTTATAACAATAAATATATAGGCCTAGTGATATGGCAAGACTATGGTATAAGCATAAGAGGTATATAAGGGTTCTTAGGAGTCCAATTCTGTGGTTTGGTACTTGTCAGGTCCCGAGGGTGCCGGACTAGAGAGTTTTTAAACTGTAGTTCATATTTAGACACCAGGTCTGAGATTGGGGAGTATGATAGTAAAATACAGCCGCGCTCTTACCTTCTTGAAACTCCCATTAGAATCTCTATTGGAGTTTGAAAATGGAGAAACTTCTGAAGAGAGAGAGAGACGTTCTAATGTTGCCAACCAAGATAGCTAAAGAATATTTTCATAAACACATACGTAAAAAAATAACATTTTCTAATCTATTTAAAGGGGCCTACTATTGGGGAAACTTATCTCGCCGACTTAAGTGGCAGTGTTATTTTTACACTATTTCCACTCTCGAAGCGAAACTCACAGTTGAGTTACAAGTGGTATAGCTTCTAGCACGAGTGGCTTGGACTTATCGGGGCAGGAGTGCTAACAGCGCAGCAATTTATGGACAAGAGGTTTGAGATTTAAGTGCGATTTACTGCTCCGGAAATGTGCTTTAACCACATAGAACCTATTTTTATTTTTACAACCTAATTCCTCCAATGATCGTGTTCGACTTAAGCCACCTAATATAAGGGTACAGGTGGAAGGTGAAATTAAAGGGCTCGCACCAACATTCTGTCTATTAATGTTTAGGAAATAAAATTTGATTAAGAAACACTTATTTGATTAATGACACTACCACAAGAGAATAAATATTGAAACTAATTCAAAACTAGCTAATGGAACTACTTCCACTAGTTAGTGGGTTTTTTTTCACAACCTCGTCTTACTACTCTACCTCATATGCACTAATTACGCGAATGTGTTTGGGATTAGAAAGGTTGTGCCTCCACCGTGTTCCGGATCCCACATTAAACTGTAAGTCCTCCATTTCATCTCACATCACCTCTACCATTACACATTAGCGTAGGTGCGTACAACCCGAACGGGTAGTAAGACGCGGTGCTAATAATAATAATAATAATAATAATAATGTAGATTCAGTGTGTCCACATCTGCGTTGAGGGAGAGCGGAAAACAATTTATAAAAAGCCACCTGATAGCGATTCGAACCACAATCTCCCCATCGTTGGCAGTCTAGTCTACTGTGAGAGTGCCGCCTTAGACCACGCAGCCACCAAAGCGGGTGAATATTTAGTTAATTAGCAGAATAATCAAGGTGCGTAGGTTGAGATGGAGTGATAGTGTTGTGCGTGTGGGTGAATGTGGGTATGTATATACATAACAATTTAGCTGTGAAACCTGAAGAAATAAGGAGCCCTTGGTAGGTCAAGACTACGATAGGAGGATGGTATTTAAATAGATTTTAAGCAGTTTGGGTGTCAGTTTAAGGATCGGATGGAAGTTTCTCGGGATAGGGCTGAATGGCGAGCTTACAGTCTGACAGCCATAAACTTTCGAATTCCCCCACTCCTCCCTTCCAAGCTCCCAGTGCATTCTCCGAGCTGTCCGCAGTCACACTAAAGAGATGGATAGGGTTGTGGAAGGCAGAATTGAGAGTAAACGTTATTTAATTTGCGTGGAGGAAGAGTGGAAAACCATTTATTATAAAACACTCATAACATTCAGACGAAATTTGAACCTTGATCACGGCTTCAGAGGAAATCAAAACCAGACGGGCTTTATGCTAGGCCCGCGTTTCCAACGGCGCGGATCGTAACTTCCTGAAGACATAAATACACGTTTGCCAACTTATTTTGTTTTAAAGTTTTGTCAACAACGTTCATTATTATTATTATTATTATTATTATTGGGTGACCTGGTGGTCTAGGGGTAAGGTGTCAGACTTCTATGCTGGCGGCCGGGGTTCAATCCTCGGTCCCGGCAAAAATTTATCTGATTACCAAACCCTTCCTTCACCTCTGACAAGACCTCTTGTGAATGTGAGGAATGCCAGGTCTCCACCGTGGTTCGGATTCCACGTTAAACTGTAGGTCCTCCATTTCATCTCGCAATCACCCTACCATTACACATTAGCGTAAGTGCGTATAACCCGAACGGGTAGTAAGACGTGGTGCTAATAATAATAATAATAATTATTATTATTATTATTATTATTATTATTTAGAGCCACGTCTTAATAAATGTTCTGGTTATACGCTTAAGTACTAATTACGCTAATAGGTTAGGAATTGGGAAGTTTGAATTTAGAGGAAATGAACCCGCATTTGCGTGGAGAGTGATGGAGAAACCACTCTAGGGAAAATCACCTTTAGTTCACCCAACCTATATTTGAACCTCGGTCTCCCCGTCCTCGGTAGTCTAGCTTAACATGAAACCAGCGCGTTAGCCAACTACTCCACCGAGGCGGTTAAATAAATCTGTCGATCATGACAAGAATAAACGGCGCAATAAACACAAACTAGCGATGAACTTAAGCAAATGAAAATGTTATTCTTTGAAACTCTGAGTATAAAGCAAAACGAAATGGCGAACCTTTCAAAGTAAGCCTTGGAGCAGAGATTGTTTGAAAAGTGATCCACATCGGTGGGTAAGACTATTTTGCTGGTGGCGTGGAGGTCGAGATTCGATAGCCAACCGACTGTATCAAGAGTAATTTTCCGTAAATTGTTTTCCACTCTTTCTCTCCATGTTATGGTGGGGGGGGGGGGGGGGAAAC
>CABFVX010002258.1:0-54971 GCA_902151425.1 Timema shepardi | reverse complement strand
AATAAGTGCATATGCGTATAATCTGAACGTTCAAATGTCTGGTTGCTCTGAGCCACGTCCGAGTGCTCTCGAGCTATCAAACTCCCCGCAATGTCACAGCGTTCCCCCTTCCCCTATTCCTATACACAGTGGCGTGTGTAGAGAGCGGTGGGACAGTTTCTGATAATGAGGATGTGGCTTATGAGTGCGGGAATACCCGCCTTGCTCCAGCGACAGTAATTAGTATCATACTGCCATCCACATCGGTGGGCACGCGGACCAAACATCAAGCTCGTGTGGTCTGGGTTTGCCAGTGATCGACTCTCCATCCAAGCATATTCGGATACCTTCCCTCTAAATAACATTTTCCTTAGTCTTACCCCATTAGTGCGATTAGATTTGGATAGCCCGGCTGGATAGTATGGTGCAGTGGATATATATATGTTATTATTATTATTATTATTATTAGCACCGCGTCTTACTACCCGTTCGGGTTATACGCACTTACGCTAATGTGTAATGGTAGGGTGATTGTGAGATTAAATGGAGGACCTACAGTTTAACGTGAAATCCGAACCACGGTGGAGGCCTGGCATTCTCCACATTCACAAGATATATATATGACCCCGTTATCCCTTTTCAAAGTGATTTTTATATATATATATATATATATATATATATATATATGCCTTTTTGTGAGAGATTTATAGCAGATATAAAATGGTCAACCTCGGTGACCTTGGGGTAAAATGATCAGCTCAGGACCTGATGGTAGGTTCAAACCCGGCCGAAGTCGACGTATTTTGCTTGATCGATAAAAAATCCGTAGCACAACTTCCTTTAGAAGGGAAGTAAAGCCATCAGTCAATTGTGGCATGTAAAAGAACCCTGGAGAGTAAGTGGAAATACCTTTCCCGGCATAATAGGTAAGCCCTTTCGATGTCGCTCATAGAAATTCTCGTGTGCTGATATAATCTATCGGTTCAGAAAGTGCACGTTGAGTACTTCAATTAAATGAAAATAGAATAGTCTTGTTCACATGGTTCAAGACGTCACTCTCGCTTTAGATTTAAAAACACCCCTAGTATGCATATAATTTTAAATTCAATTAAAATTCGAATACTGATAATTTTAAATTCCAAGCACAAGAGATGAGCTACTAATTAAAAACACGTTTATTAGTGGCTGCTGCTATATTGAAACGGATAACCAGATTGAAGAGCTATGTAGATATACGTTTGGCTTAGTTACAAAGAATGTATCTGCCAAATTTGGTTAAACTGATCTACGCAAAATGAACCCCGACGTATTCCAGCATTATCGACACGTACTTTAGATACGCTCCTGCAGCCCCCTGTCGAGTAACATTTATCGCCCTGTCTGACCCTTTACTCAATGGGTGCATTATTCCAGCGTCATATTTTTACCGCAAGTGTCTGCCCACAGCTTCGAGACAAGCGGGTGCGACTGATTGTGGACGAGCCATTTTACCGTGCCGAGGTGAATGTCATCGCCAAGTAGATTCTGTGAACCCAGATCGTAAGTCACCTTGAAACCCTAAGTACCTGACTACGCTAACGTGTTTTATGGCCAGGCCTGGGCTAGATTCAGTGCTATTGTGTGTTATTCACTCTCTGTCTAATGGACTATGTAAGACTTCGTTGCTTTGTCCACGATTATCTGGAGTAAATAATGGTATTGATATACGATTGAAAACGAGGGTGATGCTGGGCTGGAGCTATCGAGCACTCCAGGGATGTCGACTGGCCACGTTAGGAAGTGACCAGAGAAGAAAAAGAAAATGAGACTCCCTACAAGGAAAATATAAACTGATTGTGTAGACGACAGCACTAGGTATAAGTTAAGTTAGATTTAAGTCCAAAGCAGGCATATCAAAAGTAACAAAATAAATATGTATATAGTCAAAATAATTTCAATAGGGAAAGAGGGAAAAGTATAGTTATAAGTTATCATAAATTAAATAATGGTATTGATATATAGTAGATATAGCTGCTAACAAGCATAGGTCGAGGTAAATTGGTAGTGATCAATGATAACAACAGGAAAAGTAGTTTTAGTAGTAGTATGTGTTTATATTCCAGAAAGTTTATGTGTAAAATTTTTAGATTAACTATATAGAAGGCATATTGTAATATGAGCAGAGCAGAAAAAGTCCTTATTTATAGTAAAATAAGATGTAAGGACAAATGTCTGAGGAAATCGAATATATATATATATATATATATCTTGAGTAAATTAGCTGCACTTTGAAAAATCCTTTTAGAGAATATTAAAACATATTGTAGACTTGATAACACTGACTAAAGTATACAACATTACTACTTTCTCATAAAAATAAAAAGTATTTTAGTCGTGATAATGCTCAACCTTTATCATTATGATGGATCTTTGTCGTTTATGTGCCCCCGAACTCAAAAAAGGGAATATTACAATTGTATTTCTGTTCCTCTGTATGTACTGTGGTCTACAGCCAAAATAGTTTAAAGGATTCTATTCAAACCTGATATTTATACGTAATATGGTCATAGGTAAGGGCCAAATCATTATTTTGAATTCTTCTCTAAAATAAAGAGTAGTTTACACATGATTGACTTGAATTTTTTTTTTATAAAAGTGGAAAAAACAATTTTGTTGATAATTTATCTGAAGAGTTTCATATGATTAGTAAAATAATAAAAACTTTTTCTCAGGAAATATTATCTAAGAATAGCGAACTTAATTTTAACTAATTTTTTTAATGTAATTCCTAGTTACATTATATAAGAGAAATTTATGATTGTGTTATGCCGGGTTTTTTTCTTTTGTACTTTACCGAAATTAGTGTTTTACATTAGTTGTATCAATTTCTAGCATTTACATTTTACATTTTTAAATTCTATTTATTCAGACATCTTTCTGTTATATGTTACCTATAAGCAAAATATCAATTTTAATTTACACTGAGAAGCGTTTTTTCTAATTGCTTAAAAAAATTAGACCCCATTTCTTGGAACCAATTTTGAAATTTTAAAAAATCAGTATTTTTTATTATTTTGGGCGGTTGTCTTAATGGTTTTAAAGTGTTTAAATTTTCTAAATATGCCTAGGTGGCGTAGTTTACGCGCTAGTTTCGTGTTGAGCTAGATTGCTGAAGACGGGTAGATCGTGATTCGAATCTTTGTTGGGTGAGCTGGGACGTTTTTCCCTAAATGATTTTCCACTTTCCCTCCATGCAAACCCGGGTTCACTTCCTCTAAATTCAACTTTCTCAATTCCTAACTCATTAGCATAATTAGTACATAAGCGTATAACCCAAACGGGTAGTAAGACGTGTTGCTAAATAAAAAAAACTTTTTTATATTAGTTGTTTAGATTCTCCTTCTAATCATATCATAATTTTAAAATAAAAAAACTTTAATAATTTTTTATCCATTTGCAGAGTTTCCGTTTTGTACCCTACTATAAGGTGGGTTTTTTTTCAATAATTTTGGAAATTCCTTCTCGTCCCACATTTCACAAACTCTAAATCCACACTCCCATTTAGTAATTTCAAATTTTAAAATTGTTGGGATTTTGGTGTAGTTTCTTTACCTTCTCACCAAATTTTTTACCTAACCAATAGGCCTAAGTGGTTAATTGTTTAACTTTCGGAATTTCGCAATCCTAAACATTTCCCCTTCATCCATTTTAAATTTTAAACGTTCACTTACTTCTGGTTATTTGGGTTTGCATATTTATGTTTGGTAAACTATTTCAGTTTTACACTTTACCTACCAAAATTCTTTATTTTTTATTTTTGGAAATTTTGAGGAAAACTTCTTTCAAATTTAGCGTAAGCCCTACTTAATTTTTAAATTTAAGAATGTTCAGACCTTCATTACGGTTTATGGTCCTTACACGTTACCGACAAATTTCAGTCTCCTACCACACTGATGAGTGGTTTATTCTTTTAGTTTATGGCAGTTTGGAACCTCCACCAACCCCATCCCATTTCACCCTTTTACATTCATAAAGATAAAGTCTTTAAAATTAATTTTGTTATTTGTAATGTTCCCCCTATAGTCGTAGAAAATTTTTTATACCTCACCAAAGCTGTTTTTCTAATTTTATGCCTTCCCTTCACTCCCCAATCTTCCATTTTGATACTAATTGGGGGTTATTTGATTCAAATTTGTAAAATTCATTGATGGAATGTGGTTTACTGATTTTTAAAACCCCCAAATACAAAAATTCTTAATAAGTTTAACGGGAAATTTAAAAAAAATTGGTAATGATTTAGGATCAGCTGACGGGAATCCTGAAAAAAATTACAACAGGGCTGCGCATAGTAGTATTAGTAACCCCTAGAAATTGATTTTCAGCGTGACCCAACAATTTTGATTTTATTACTCATAAGGTAAGCATGAGGAATTTTTGAGGCCACAGATTCTGCCCCTTTTCGATCTTTTGAGGTTTTTGGATTTTTCCCATCCTTCTTGGATTACTACATTTCAAATTTCAAACTTCTGATTCACCTGTAAGTACGAAAAAACCTCTGAAAGGAAAACCATAAAGACACGGCATTGATTTTATATAATAGATGGCCGCAAAAGCTTTTTAATTTTTAAAAGTTCCTTTCTACTTTAGCTTGTAAGTTGTATGAGGATATAAATTATAATCAAGTGGTTTCTAAAGTGCACGTTAAATATTCCTAATAACCAACAACTTCTCAAATAAAAACAATACGTCGTTTCTTATCGATCTTTCTTTATAAATGTTTTCTATACTCGCGTTGAAGTCTCTGAGGCCAATATTGTGAACAAAGATATCTCCTCCCACGGCCGTCTTCAGTAACTGGCCGGAGTGTTAACTGTGGCAACTCCGCTTGGAGTGACGTCATGAGTCCTATCAACCTGATGTTTCTTATGGAGAATACGTGAGTGAATATTTCCAGTTTTCTTTAATTTGAAACTTTATTTGGCATTTTGAACAGTAATGATGTTGACTGATTGTTGATCTAAGTGGGTTTTAAAAGTACCATTTAAAGATAAAAATAATATTAAAAAATCACATTAAAATAGAGATCAATATTTGGTAGCCCACTTCATTGGCCGCGTGGTTTAATGTGCTATTCTAGTGCTGAAGAAGGGGAGAGTGGGGTTCAATCCCGGTCGGGTGCATCTAAGGTGGTTTTTCCTCCATGGTCCCCTACTTTCTCTCTCTCTATCCCCCCTTTCTCCACTCAAATGTGGGTACACTTATTATAAATTCAACCTACCTAATCCAAAGCCCATTAACAAAATAAGTACATAAGCATATACACCGAATGGATAGTAAGACGCTGTACTAAAAACATGAGGAAACTGTTTATTTGCTTAAGCATGCAAAATTGTGCTCTGGAGATGGGGAACTTTGATTCTAGGTTATTTCTTTGAAGTTTACTGTCAAAAAAAATCAACACAAATATAATTGAGTGCACATTTAATAAATTACATTAAAACTAGAATTCATGTCATGAAGTTTGTCAGTAGTAACTTAATTTGTCGATTTCAATCTTTACAACAAATTGAACAAAAAGTCAAGAAAAGAAATATTCAAGATATTTCCCCTGGATTTAAAATTAGTAGGTCTCTGGCGTATTCTCGCCCGCATCCTTTTTTTATTTTAGTAAACATTGATCTTAGAAATGTCATTCTTTTTAATATATATAATGTTTCTAATTATTCACCAAAGGTAAAATTAATTTTTTTTACAAATCCTGACAATTTATTGGAACTGTAATTGCTATTACATCTGGAAACACTGCTATTTCTTAGCATTTTACCATCTCTCAGAACATTATTATCTCTACCATAATTATGTATATTACTACAATAGTTACTTAATGCGATACACGCATACTTTGCCCAAACTTACCAATTCAAACATCTAAATTATGAGAAATAAAAGTTATGCACGACAAAACAAACAAAACAAATAAACAAAAATAGGTGTCTAGAACGTGGCTATGTATTTGACCAGGCCTCCGTCGCGGTGTTGCCAAGCTCCATTATTCCGGCCTGTTACTAAAGACACCTCAAATAACTTTATGAGTAGTACAGACCTTATTTCGTAGGAACAATCTTATCTGACGGTTAGAAAAACTTTCATGTATTCATACATAAGGTCATGTGATGTGCAGTTGTAACTTTTGAAAGATATTATCAATACATATAATAAATAACTTTATTAACATATTAAACAGCTTCGGTAGCCACTTGCCCTAAGGCGTCACTTGTGTTGGAATAGACTACTGATGACAGAAAGATCGGGCTTCGAATCCCTGTCAGGTGTACTGAAGGTGGTATTTCTTGAAATGGTTTCCACGCAAATATAGGTACACTTAATCTAAATTTAACCTTCATCCCTAACTTAGCAGCGTAATTACTACATATGCATATAACCTAAACAGGCAGTAAGATGCGGTGCAAAAAATAACCTAATAAATCATTAAAATAATATAAATGCTGACAATACGAGTGTATTTTCTAAGAAAAACTATTTTATATAGGCTATGTAAATTGGACTGTATGCACTAGTGATAATACTATAGTTAATAGTTGGTAGAAAGGGATATTTAGAAATACATCAATATGTTTGTGGTTAGCATTGATAACATTTTAATTTACTGGTAGAGTTGTTTTTTAGGTTTTATATCTAAGAATAGTGAAATCTGCTTTGACATAATAATACATGAAAAATGAAATGTGTTTTAGTAACTTTTGTAAACTGCATATAGGCCCTATTCCATATCTCGCTCTTGCTATAGCTTAGTTTTAGGGTAGTCACAACTCGGTTACCTTTCAAGGTAAACGAAGTGTATGTAGAGAACTGTCCGACACCTTAGCTCAGTCAGTAGTGTGTCTGCCTACAGAGCTAAGGGTCGTAGTTTCGATTCCCGGTGTGATAAATTTTTTTTATCAAAAGTGAAATTGGCACTTCCCTTCTCACAGTAATGAATTAACGACAGTGGGGTAGTGTGTTACGCCTGTTCAAGATTTGTTACTTTACGTAGTGTTCACTCGGTTCAGAAAGGATGCGATAAACACAAAATAATAATAATTTCATACCTTGTTAACGCTAAGGGTTAAGACAAGGGAGAAATACTCATTAGATAGATATGGTGATGAATTTTGGCTAGATTTTACCATTTTAAATGTTTAGCAACCGACCTAATTAAGTCTTTTTAGGGACTGTCGCCGAAAATCACGAACGAATGGTCGGTCACTTTAGACTATGTCCCATCTCCATTGATGGCGAACTTTACAAACATGCCGGGAATCAAGAACCCACCGCAACAGTAACCGCAGCTTACTGAGCTAAGGTGTCCTTCTGTACGCTTGCGTCAGGCCGGTAAAGAACTTGTGCCCTCAGGCTGAAAGTCGAGAGGTGGTAGGCTAGCATGAACCAGTTAGCTCTGTCTCACTGAAAAATGGAGGCGAACATAAAGTGTGTGTACAGTTGTTGTTTTTTCCGCACCAACAGTCTTCTCCCTCTAAACCTGGTCTGGTTTACGTTGGCGAATATTCGTGAACGAGGTCATTGACCCGACTACAATGAACACAGCTGTTCAAGCTGGTGTCTAGCTAAAAAAAACTCAAGGGGGCCCGTTATATATGCGTGAGTTAAAATATCAAATTGTGCAGTTTTGGTAGCCATACAGCTTTCACCATACAGCAATTAATTAAAAAAGTAATTCAAGAGTAAAATTATTTTTGACATTTAGTTAGTTAGTTTTCCTCACATTCAGATTTGAAATTTAGTTTGAAATGATAGTTTAACATTTTCACCATAAGTTAAAATCTAATTCGTCTGAAGGGAGGATGACAAATCATATTGTGTATAAATACTCTAATTAAATATGTTAGGTATTAATGATCAACCTCCTTAATTACAGTTATGACTGTTAACCACTCACCCAACCTCATACTAAATATCTCTTAGATAGTAGTTATTGACTAATGAGATGCTCTTTTTATAGAGTTATCTCATTTAAAATGTTAAATGCTACTTTATATACAATCCTATTTTCATAGAAAATGCCTTATAGAAAATTTAAACTCTTAAGATATTTCATGCACCCAAAAGTCCCAAAATTAACATTTTATTATTTTATCAGGGTTATCTTAAGGTTATGTTACTTCATATCAAAAGTGACAGCTGAGGATTAAATAATCTGACGCGTGAACACATGAAAGTAGACGTAATAACTTATCAACTGTCAGTTAAGTTTCTAACTATGACCATTGAAATGTAGGACAAAGGTGTAAAGTGTTATTAGTGCTTGTTTGTACTAATCTGTGAATCACTTGATTCACTCCAAGGACACAGGACGAGTAAGGTTTATTTTAGAACAATGCAACAGGAATCTCCTAAAAAAAATTAAGTCACTGATGGGAAGAGGGTGAATACTGATACATTTGAGGTTTTTCTTATAGAGCTGACCACACGGTTTGGTGCGTGCGCATGACACTCGATCTGTTAGACTTATACTGGAACCCAACTGGCTACATTGAGGTTGGTCTTCTCCACATTATAGGTTTCTTGTTTTCCCTACAGGCGAATTATAGAGCAATTTACCGATTTTTTGCCCCTCCTCTTATACCTCCCTTTTTTGTGTTTGAGCCTTTAATAAACTTGAATATCCTGCCCTCAGAAGTAATTGATATTAGTGTGGCGTTGACTAAATTTTCTGCGAAAGACTTATTTTGACTTCCAGTTAAGACATATTTTAGTTTTCGCGTGATGCGAAAGCAGACAAAGTGAAAGTTAATCGGAGTAAGCTAAATGCTTTGAGATGAATTGAGCTTTTGTCAATGTTGCCTAATCTGCATTGGGATTTTCTTGTTGGAATTTATCACCAACTTGCGGCTTGAGTCAATAAACAAGTGTGGAAGATTTTGAGATAATTTTATTGACGTGTTTCAGGCTGATTTCGAGAGCTTTTACTCCTCTTTGTATGACAATATTAATTGACTAAACTAATTATGTGATTTGCATTTTAAAAAATAAGCATATGTGGTTAAAAATGGTCCTTTTTGAGTTATGAATATAATTTTATTAGTTTTGCATGAACATACCCCACGCGCTCACCGACCCACCCTGTGAATGGCATGAAATTGATTTCGGAAAGTTAGGTGGTTAGTATAAAATCTATGTATTTTCTATGTTCTTGCTTTCTGTGGGTCGTATTTCCTACTGATTTAATAATTTGGTTTTTGTGTTTGGGTATTTCGTTGTAAAAAATTTCTCTTCTTTAAAGCCGTCGTCTGGGGATATACCTCGTGCATATAAATGTAACTAGCGTGCTTTTATAATAAACTAATCTGAAACTTCAATCTATATTCAAACAGATTGCATTATCGTATCCACATAAATAAATACTATTTTCATAATAAACATGAAATAAATCGGTATCTATAGGACCTCGGTAGAAACATTCGATGGTTGAAAACCATTAACCAACAAACATTGTCGATGAAAACCTCGAACATAAGACTCTCTAATGATACTGTTTTGGACCCTTCTCATATATTTAAAAAATCATGGATGAAGTGTATTTTTCTTTAATGAACCGTATATGAAATATCTTTTTAATATTTCATCTATTGAGTCACGCGCTTTCAATATAGTACACCATAAAACTTTCTTTCTTTGAAATATCAACTCCGTTGTATTAGAAGGATAATGTAACATACTGGCTCCCTCTATCCAAATAGGAAGCCAGCCTTCACAACATCAAGTCGCCAGGAGTTTTTCCAATGGTTAGTTTTGATACTGGTGACAAGGGGTCCAAGAGGCAAATGGTAGGTCATATATAAGCAGCTTGTGCGTATGAATCCATAGTAGTAACACAATTCTACACAGCACACAGTACTCAGAACGCGGAACGTGTAATACCACAGAATAACAATCCGTAATACAACAAACTGTGTTTTTTATATCATATCTTCAATACCGAAGGTGTAATTATTTAAATAAATCGTGTGCGACATCAAAAGTCGTGCTCATTTCAAAAGAATAAGTATCATATATAATCAGATAAGATCAGATCACCGTGTACAAGTGCGCAATCAAGCACTCACGAGTCATCATCATAAAACCCAGATATAATTATAAATAATGCTCAATCACAGGGCAATATCTCAATATAATCCCGTATCAACATAATTGACACCGTATCGCGGGTCAAATATCACAATAAACTCTTTATCTTCATAATTGGCGCCCAATCGAGGGCATCATTAGTATATAAATCCGATATCTCCAGAACTTCAACATCGATGTATATCCTTGAGGTGGAGATGTAGGGAACATGCGCTAATGTCAGTATTTCTGCAGTATTTTTATAGCAACTTTTTTTTTGCCTAAATAAATTGAATATTGCTCCAGTAGGAAAATAAAAGCTTGATTCTCTTCACATAACCAACTCAACAGTTCTTGAATATCTGTCAAGGGTGTCATAGAATTTAATGGCAGATATTCAACCACTGTGATATCATTATTAGAAGAAAATGAAATTAAGCTCTGTGTTTCTACGGGAACAACATTTTATTTATTTTAGCCAAAAACCTTATTCGCTTAAAACCCTGCAAAAACACTTACTTTAACTTGAGTTCCCTATACCTGATCCGAAGAAATGGGTGCTTGCGAACTGGGCACTGAGGAGACTGGGAGCCAGGACAACTGGGTTCCAGGGTCATTTTAAAAAAAATTGATAATTGTAAGGTTAGGTTGGGTTGGGTTAGGTCATATTCATCTTTACATGGTTTATTTTGCGCAAAATTAGTATTTTTCATGGTTTTTTGCGTATTATTTTTTTCTCGAAATTTTATGATATCAAGTAATCTAATTTTATAAATATATACACAAATTAAATTTCCTCTGTTATAATTTTTTTTAAACAACTTCAAAAATAAATATTTAAGTACAAAACAATTATTATGTTTTTACACTGGCACCCAGTTGTCTTGGCGCCCAGTCTTACCAGCGTCCAGTTGATCGCACCCGGTTGGCGGTGCCCAGATGGAGGTGCCCATTTGTTCTAGACCGTCCCTTCAGATCCCCACCTTAATGTCGTCCAATGTTTGTTGTTAGCCACATCATAAAGGTCTGGAATTTACTTTATATAATTATATTCTTTCGAAGGTCCTTTATATGGTTTTCAAATTGTAATGTTCATAATAATTTAATAGCCATCACTATTCTGTGATTGACGAATATCGCTGCACTAATAGACAAAACGTTTAACCAACAAAGAGGTACGCAATTTTTTGTCTGTAATCTCTCTGTCTAGAACACTCGGAGCCGGTCGTGAAATATGCAGCCAGCCAGTAAAACAATCACCTATCTCGAACTGTAATCACAGCCATATCTCGACCTGAACACGTTTGCACGTTACTCATATGTTTGCAATCGTCGCACTTGAGGAGACGAGTTCCAGTAATTTGAAAAAGCTACTACGTTAAACACAGATTACTCTTGGGGATGTACAGTCCTTTTTTTAAAAGAAAGCCTTTTATAAAATACAAAAAAAATGCGTCCAAAATGGATAACATCTTACTATATTACTAGTGTTATTTTATAGGTATCAGCAGAAGCGGATTTACACTATAGGCCCACTAGGCACCGGCACATTTTAGATTACATTTTAATTTTTATCTTAATATTTCGTTTTTAGTAATCACGTTTGAAATTATTGACTAACAGTATCGAAACAGTTCAAGTTAGTCGAAACGACAATATTTCTTTTTGAATAACTGTACTTTGCAATCGCTTTTTAAGTGACGTCAGTCTCCCCTTCTTCATAATGTTAACTCAAGCTACTGTAGGGCATGTTCATGTCTGATTATTCGCAACACCCCCCTCTAACCCCCCCCCCCCAAATTCTTCTTTCCACAGAAACTTCCAAACTCCTTGACAAAAAAAAATGTTGTGGGGGGGGGGGCAAATATTATCATTGTGCTTAGGGGCGCACAAATTTTAAATCCGCCACTGGCCGTATTCGTAATATAACAAAAAACAAAAGTTATAGCTGCAGATTGCATGACTTGACGTACGAATACGTGAAAGTAGATCTAATAAAGTTTCTGTCAGATAGATAAGGTTTTTCTTAAGAAAATTGGACTTCAATCTGTAGTAAAAATATTTTGTTTATAAATATACTGGAAATTAATTTCACAGGAAGCCAACAGTAGTATGGACTTAAATTTTTTAAATAGTCTGAACATACAAGTATCTTGCTGCTACATGAAAAATAGAAATGACGTTTGCTTTAATTTTATGTGTTCTTCGAACGTTCGTTTGCCAACTTTCTAGATGTACCATAGCAACCTAAACATCACGTATTGTCTGTATACACCAGGCATGTATAGTCCGCGGACCGCAGGCCCCTTGAGGCCCCTCGAGTACGTTCTGTGCAGCCCGCCAACTCAAATTGTAGAAATAAACAACAAATTAGGTTCTTGTAGCTGACGTAAATGCTCATTTACTTCCATGTTATTTCCAGAATCGTAAGTATTATGTTACTTGTGTAATGTAATGTGTGTGTGTGTGTATATATATATATTATTTGTGTGTGTGTGTTTGCACAGCATCATACTGCCCTTTCTGACGATCTCNGGGGGGGGGGGGTATGAAATATATGTGTATGCACTACATTTGGGCATTAGATATTATAAATTTCATGTATGTCCTCCGGCAAATTCCCCAAGAACTTAATGCGGCCCTCAATCGGGAAAGGTTGGACATGCATGGCATACAACATGCATTTGGCAGTATGTGTTGTTGGGAGTCGGTTGAAAGTCGCGCTAATTCTGTAGATTTAAAAAAATACTTGTCCGCCTTCTAGCTTTTTCCTAACGCTTAGTGCACACACTAAGTATCTCTAGTTTATACACTTCCTAAGTGTTCATAAGGTTGCCAACTAGCTGAAAGGTATTTCTGATGGGAAATTCAGTTCTGAAGTTTCAAAAACCCCTAAAACAATTCTTAATTATCTTAAATTTTTAAATTGTGTCCCTGTTAAAACGTGGCTTTATTTTTTGAGAAGGCTATATCTATGTTATTAGCAGTTTAATTTTATCTCAAAGCCCCAGAAATTCTTATGAAAAGTCGAAATGAGCTAATTTTACCTTCTTATGAAATTTTCAAAACTATAATAAAACATAAGACGTATAGTTTTTAATCCTCACAGTTTGTTATAAGTGTTCTTCGGCTCTAATTATGAAAAAAAGTCCCATATAGCTCGTTTGTTTCTGTTCCAAATACTCATATTTTGATGTTTGCATTTTATTAACACGGTGTGTACTCATATCTTTGTTCGCATTACTTTACGCTTTAACTAAAACTGTATTGAGGCGGAGGAGCACCGTAATTAATCTAGTTGCAATAATGGCGCATTCCATCCCGTTTAAATAAAGAAAAAAACTAATATAATTCAGTCACTGGTTGTTTGTGTGAGTTAAAAAACACGTTGTTATCACCAAGAACCCCAAGTGTTTGGTTTGTATTCTTATTTTCTGAGCAAATCGAGAAGTCAAACAGATTCGGTATAGTTATTTACTGACGGGTGTTGATTTGTTTGGTACATCCTGCACGGCTTGGCACGGAGCGCTAAACATTCCACGAGGTCCAGTGTTGGTTGTATCTCTTAACACGCGTCATCTAGTTCAAATCGTTTTGACTTAGAATCTTGGTTTCAATCCCTACGTCTAATACCACACACACAACTCTAGAATCTGGATATTTACTATATGGATAAAATTACCAATATGCACCCAGATGAATTGAACCAGGGTCCCCAAGGGTGGTTAACTACTTAACCACTTAGCTACGAAGATGACATTGCTTTTTATTATTATATCAAAAGATAATTATGGCAAGTCTCCGTTGATTCTGTTTACATATATTTTATACTTATATACATATAAAGTGTATATATAATAGAACGTGTATGGAAGAATTTGAGTAGGAAGACACTTAAACAATTTTTAAAAATCATGTCAACGTTGATAAGATTACTGTTATTAGTGCTATTTTATAGGTATTGATTATAGATACAAAAAATGATAGCTACAAATCACATGAGTAGACCTATACATAGGTGAAAGTAGATCTAGTTACTTCTAGCTGTCAGATAAGGTGTTTCCCATACAAATTTAACTTTAATCACTCAATACGTCTACTACCAACATATCACGAGGAAAGAAACACGAGGTAAATCAAGCACAGGTGGAAAACCTCCATATTGTCGGGATTCAAACCCAGACCGAATCAACATCGACGAACAAATGCAATACTAAAGGTATTAAAGTACCACTTCTATGTTTGGGGAATGTACTGTATTTACTGTATTTATTTTTCACTGTACAGTACATTAACTTAATAGCCAACTACGTTAAAGAAATTCGGATTATGAAAGTATAGTCTATATGAAATGCGCCCGCATTTGCCGATTAAGAGTGGAAAGCCTTTAGGGGAGAAAACACCCTCATTACAACTCGGTTGATATTCGAGCCCCGACTTCCGCGTCACCGCCAAACAAGACAAGCCTTAATTTATTTTTAGCACTGCGTATCACTAACCGTTTGGTTTATACGCCTATGTACTAATTACATTAATGGGATAGGGGTAAGGAAGATTTAATTGAGAGCCAGTTCACCCAAATTTGCTTGGAGGGAGAGTGGAAAACCATTTACGATCTCCCCCTCCCCCCACCCAGTGCATCCGACCGGGATAGAACCCCAATCTCCCCGTATTTGATAGTCTAGTCTAACACGATAGTAGCGTGTTAGTCCACGCGGCCACCGAAGTGGGTTTTTATATCATATTCCACGTGCTCGCCAATGTGAGTCATAACTTCCTTAGAAAGATACCATTTGGAGCATAAATTAAGTGAAGTGTTTGTAAATATGTGTGTTTTTACTGTTTTTATTCTTTTTCTTCAAATTTATCATATATGACGTAACATCCTTAACGCACTTTATTTAATACAAATTAAAAAAAATGGCATTGTTTACCCACCTTAAAAAACACAACTTTCTTATAGTGGTTCCTGACAGGAAAGTGACTGCAAGGTGAGAGCACTTTTTGAGACCGTGCTGATAACATCGTTGATTCCATGCCCCCGAGCTAGGCCCCCCCGGTAGCAAAGACCCCCTTATGTGGAATGGTCCACTTTCACCGGACCCGACGATCACACACATGTGACGGGCGGTACCGACTTCAGTTCACTCAACCTTAAATAATTGGAACTTTTTTTTTTCACGAGCGTCCCACAGCAAGTAACAACTTTCATTATGTGGCCGCTTATCAACTTGATTGCTTTTTTTAAAAGTTTAATTTAGAATGCTACGTACACTTTCTAAGGCATTAGTCTTGCATTACAATGGACTCCATTCTTGAAGAAGGTCAAACTTCGAATATCGGTCGGGTGCACTGATGTGATTTTCTTCTCCCCTTTACACACCAATGGGGGTACACTAGCTCTAAACTCACCTCCTTCTCCAAACTGGTGAACTAAGCCATTAACTAGCATGGTGCCCTCATCGATTGGTACATGGACTAAGACGTCAGTCTCGTTTTGTCTGGTTTGCTTACTATGAGAAGTTAGGGTTCGAATCTCTGGCGGATATACTGAGGTGACTTTCCCAAAATGATTTCCCACTTTCCCACCCTAACCTCCTCATCCTTAGCACTTTAGTGTAAATATACAGATACAATATTATACATACAGTAAAATGTTGTGCACGTAAAAAAACGTGTTTAAAAAATAATTTAAAAAAGGAAAGTTATTAAACGACCTAGGGTTAGAACTAGGTAGTGTTGAATGTATCCCTACTGCTTAGCTCAATCGGTAGTGCGTCTGCTTGGAGGGTCAAGGGTAGGGAGTTTAGTTCCCAACTCAACCTAAAATGTATTATTGATTAAATTAGGGTGTCTCCTTTCCCAGTAATGAATCATTGACGAGGAATTTTTGCATTCAATTTCCACCCCTACCCCCCTTTATTTATGCGAACCATAATTCCATTGCCAGTAATTGACCCTTTATTTGTGAATCGCTTTAAAAATGTTATATAAAGCGTTGAGCTAATTTTATAATCCAAACAAAGCATTTGAATGGGAAATAAGAAATATTCTTAGACTAGATTGCAGAAGACGAGGAGATGAAGCTAGAGTCTCGGTTGGGTGTCCCGAGGATTGTTTTCCCCTCTCTCTCTCGAAACAAATTCGGGTACACTTTCTTTAAATATATCCTTCATAATCCTTAGCGTAATTAGTACATAAGCTTATAAATCTAACATGTAGTAAGATGCTGGGCTAAAACAAAAAGAAGGAAATATTTATCCTAGATATAGCACATGAAAACTTGATTGTTTTAAGGTGGGGTGGAAGGGAACGCGTTTTAAGGGCAGTTTATTTGGAGTTTTTCACACACAAAAAAAACACATAATTTTGGTCAAATAAAATAAAATATTGCCTCAGTAGATAGTTCAGTTTAATGTTATGTACATAAATATAATAATCGCAACAATTCTTGATCAGAATTTTCATTTAGTGATAAAAACAATCCTAGTCAAATGGCACTATGACAAATATTCACGAAACGTTTAGATTACTATTCGTAGAAAATTAAACCGAACGTATCCACTTAAGTAATATTTTATTTATTTTGGCAAAAATAAAGTTTTTTGCTATTAAATCTATAAAAAATATTGGCCTTAATTCGAATACTCCCCTGTAAAACCCTTTAGTACACTGATACTCGCTTCGGAGGCCACATAGTCTAACACGCTACTCTCACAGTAGACTAGACTGCAGATGTCGGGGAGATCGAGGTTCGAATCTCGGTCAGGTGTATTGAGGCTGGATTTCCCTAATTTTCTTTTCACTCTCCCTCCACGAACAATCGGGTACACTTCCGCCAAATATAGCTTTCCTAATCCCTAAAATCATCAGCGTAATTAGTACATAAGCGTATAAACCAAACGGGTAGTAAGAATTGGTTCTAACAAAAAAAGTACATTGCTTTATATTAGGTTCCCTAGGAGTTCCCTTAATAAGTTTGATATAATTTTATTCTCATTTAAAAGTAAGCAATACAACAAGATCACAACACAGTGTAATTATAATAATTATTTCTTAGATTTAAAAATATATATTAATATTTAGCACCACGTCTTACTACCCGTTCGGGTTATACGCTTTACGTACTAATTACTCTAATGGGTTAGGAATTGGGAGGGTTGAATAGGAGGAAGTGAACCCGCATTTGCGCGGAGGGGAAGTGTAAAACCATTTAGGAAAAACCACCCCAGTTCACCCGACCGAGATTCGAACCTCGATCTCCCCGTCCTCAGAAGTCGAGCTCTACACGACAAGCGCGTTAGCCAACTACGCCACCGAGGCGGGTGATTTAAAAATAGAAAGTTTAACAAACGAGATATTAACGGCGGAGTTTGAGGAGGTTAGTTTAGGGCAAGTACAACCGCATTATTGGAGAGAGAGAGAGAGAAAAGGTAAACCACAATAACAAATCATATATGGAAAATGATCCCCAGTAGATTCAAATTTTGCCCCCTTCCACCCTCACTCCCGTTGATGCCAACCTGTGTCTTCTTATATACATCGCGGCTACCGGCCCGGACAACATTATCACAACTACTAGCCACTAATGAAGCGTGAAATAATATTAAGTGGTTCTAATTAGTTGTCATTGTCTTTTGAGAACGTTATTTGAATCCAATAATAGCCCTTAAACAACCTCCTCCTCGCTGTGGTTCTAATTACTCTATTTCTAAACGCCCGTATCGGTGGGCACGTGAACTAAAACGTCAAAGACTTGTTTAGTCTAGCTTGCCGGTGATAGTGGAGTTGTGTTCGAATCTCATTCGTGTATAGTGAAAGTGTTTCTATTAGATGATCTTTTAGCCTCCCTTTACGTACGAGGGAACATTTCCTCTAAATGCTAGCTTAACCATAATTTACCCCCTTCATGCAACTATCCGAATGGATTGGATGGATAGTAAGATGCAGTGAAAATAGTAAATTCATTTTAGAGCTACTGCATTAGGGGGTGACCTGGTGGTCTAGGGGTAAGGTGTCGGACTTCTGTGCTGGGGTTTGGGGTTCAATCCTCAGTCCCGGCACATATTTATCTGATTACCAAACCCTTCCTTCACCTCTGACAATACATATTATGAATGTTTGGAATTCCAGGCCTCAACCGTGGTTCGGATCCCACGTATAATTGTAGGTCCTATATTTCATCTCACAATCACCCTACCATTACACATTAGCGTAAGTGCGTATAACACGAACGGGTAGTAAGACGCGGTGCTAATAATAATACTGCATTGGGGGCGAGAAAGGTTTAATTAAGAGGAAGTGTTGCCCCATTTGAGTGAAGGAAAAGTGGAAGACCACGGATTAATCATTTTTACTTAGTTTTTATATAAAAAATAAAAACTGTCGCGAGTCGCACACCAGAGGTTTTAGTGACACACTTTGATATCCTCTGGTCTCAAAGCGTCAGGTCCGTAATCGACTGGTTTGCGGGTGAAGGTGTGCAAGAGATAGTTTTCCGTGTGTGATCTCTCACTCCGGTTCTCTCAACCTCTTTCTAAGTTAATGCGAAAGCACTTCCCCTAAACCAGGGTTTCTCAAACTGGGAGGCAGGAGGGGATTTCAGGTGAAGTGCAGCATTATTGTTAGATCTTTGAACCGTTGTTCAATTTCCACCGACATGGTGAAGTTCTAGTTAAGACTGCGGCTACCACTGTCAAGATTGTTTTAACACTATTGGATTTAAGATTAGGTCGAAAAATTTCCTATACTTTCTGAAACTTATAATACGTAGTTTTTGAACGAAGATTTTAGGAAATCCTCCGCCATATTTTCATGACTAGATCAACCAGTTTTACCACCAAAGTCTTAGAATTAAAAAAAAATGTGTGAAACGTTTTTAATAATCCAAATATTGTGGAAAGTAAAGTTGTTTTTTTAGAACTACAAACTTTTTAGCATCGCATATTACTACCCGTCCGGGTTATGCGCATAGGCCTATGTAGGCCTACTAACTATGCTAATATGTTAAAGGATGTGGAAGGATGAATTGCGAGAATAGCACCTTAGACTATACGGCCACCGAAGTTGGTGACTGACTGACGTTGAAAATTATTTTCCACTGCGTCTCACAAAACATGACCTGCTCTGAACTATCTTTGTGATAAGAAAAAAAAACGTATCCTTCCCTCTGAGAGGCAAATTTATTATATTGTCTAAATATTATATTATGTGTAGTTTAATATTTTACAGGAATAGTATTCATTTCATCAATTTAAAGCCATAGTAATATGGATATTTTATACAATTTGTATTGTTATTTTTATTATTTAACAAATTCTACTAAATTAATTTCAATCTAATCAATGCAAAAATTACATACAGTATTTTGTTTTCATTTTAACATAAACACGTTTTTAGAAGAAAAATAATTATAATGTCAGTGAGGTTTAACAACTTTATAGAGTTTTCAATTGAAGATTTAGCGGGAAAAGATAAGGAAAACTCTGCTCTAAGCAACTTCCTCTTCCTTATATCTTAGATTAGCATTAAAAACAAACTACAATTACACATAAGCAAGTTTATTTTACTAAGAATGGAAGCGTTTAAGGTGAAAGTGTAGGGGACTCAAGAAAAGGGCAACGTTTTTGCAGTTTAGGTAGTAAAACATTTTCTAGCCAAAATTCATGAAATATTTCTCCAGTAGAAACCTAGTTTAATTTTCTAAACACAATATTATTAACAGTTGTTGAATATCGGTTATGAGCATAGTAGCATTAGATTAGAAATTACTTATATCAAGAGAAAAAGTTGTCATTAAATTATTCCAGTACACCCTTGATAGATATTCAAGAACTGTTAACATCATGTGAAAAAAATTAAACTCTATATTTCTAGTGGAGCAATATTTTATTTATTTTGGCTTGGAAATGTTTTGCTATAAAAACTTTTAAAAAAACCTTGGCCTTATATCGAGTTCCCTACATTCCCACATGCAGTAGTAGATACGGGAGGACTATTCTCGTAAACACGCGAGATCTCGAGGCTTATTGAAAGGGAGTCACTGTCGAGCCAACACATGTGTTGAGTCGTGTTTGTTTGCCTTCGCATGTGTGGTTACTAGTCTGGCTCAGTGAGCTCGAGAGCAGGCTCGAACCAAATTCCTTGAAGATGTGGAAGGGAAAGGTGATTTTTTTAAAAAGTAGTGGTAGTGGTAGTAGTGGTGGTGGTGCATTTGGCACAACTGTTAATAAAGGATTTTGATCTATTTATGAAGGAGTGAGGATGGTAATTTTTATGGGGGGCATTTTACTTGCACTTTTGATATTCAATATTACTATTTAGTTTGTACGGTATTTTCTATAAGGCCTTTCCTACAAAAATTGGGCTGTGTTAAATTATTTTAGACACTGCTATAGCCGATCTCTATATCATCACTACGAGAAGGAAACCCAACCTCAGGCTAGATAAAATAATGTGTTAATCTTATTCAGAAGGTAGAGTTGAATATGTCAGCTAAGCAAATAGAAAATTAACTATCTAATCTCAAAACCTAAATGATGGATGATCAATCCATAAATCATTATATAGTTCTGTATATGTTCAATTGAAGAAGATTGAACCATTTATTTCCGTTTCAATTTCTTTGATATAGCTTCTCCACCCAAAATGCTAGGCTCAATCCTTGTAAATAAACATCCTGTCTGTATATTGACTTTGATATAAGCAGCAAAGACGACGCCAATAAATCACAACTTATTTTCTTTGAAATTTGCCGCGGCGCTGTATTTAGTAGATATTTGTTTATCAATCTTCAATCAAACTGATCACTTGTTACTAAGTCTCTTTGATGTGGCACTACATTTGTAGGAAGTTAATGTTCAAAGGGACTATGTTGTTGCCTTTGATTATGCTTATTTATCTATTTTAGGAGTTGTTGGAATTTTAAATTGAGAAATTTGTTTGTGAAAAACACTGAGCCCGCTTGAAACTTTGAAATACTCTTACAGTCCAATTTTTACAGGAAGAGCTTTTTAGAAAATAAAAACCTTTTTCTACGGTATTAACCTTATCTGAAAATAGAATAGCTACTAGATCTACTTTCAAGTACTCATACGCCAAGCAATGTGATCTGCAGCTTTCACTTTTGTTATAATTATAACATATCAAGTAACACTAATAATATCGTTTTGAAAAACATTTGAATTGTTTAATAAGGAGCGTTTAAGAATATTTATAAAAAAAAATATTTTTTAGTGAAATTAGGTTGTACAAGTTGTATTAAATCAACATGAAAGACATAATGTGTAATATAATATATATGCACACTATTTGATCGATATTTGAAAGAAATTGGTAATATTAATTACAAGTTATGACACTTTATAATTATGAATGTCTTGAAATTATTACAAACACATAAAAATCCAGTACATATTAAAATTGTAGACATTTGAGTCAAAGTTATACTTAAAAATATATTTTTTAAACAAAGAATGATGTGATCATGCATATTTAGTATTTCTGTATTATTTTGAGAATTGACAGAACAAGTAATTAAATTTGAAAAAATATAAAAATTGATTTTTTTTTTCTTATTTGTATTTCCTTGTTCCTTGGTTACTGCTGCAAGTACTGTATCATTATTTATACGTCATATTTCGATGCTACGACGGCATCATCCTCAGGTCTGATTAAAAATAAGATAACACACCAAATGAAATCATAGTTAAATCACAATGCGTCAGCCAATGTGGTATAACATGCAAAGTTACTGAAGGTTAATAAATTATAATATCGAAAAAAGAATAATTATGAAATAAAATATATACCAGATATTAAAACTATGTAATTGAGTATTCCCTGTTGTATGTTTAATGAAACTGATATGAGAATTATAATAAGCGTCTATCTATAAAGTGAGAGATCATTCTGGAAAAATATAAGTCAAAGATATTATACCTTATATGTTCCTATATGTATACTATCTTTGACATATTATATTTATTAAGTATAACTTTGACTCATATGTCTACAATTTTAATATGTACTGAATTTTTAGATGTAGATGATTGTTGTAATTCAAGACATTCATAATTATAAAGTATCATAACTCGTAGTTAATATTATCAATTTCTTTCAAATAACAATCAAATAGTGTGCATATAAATTATATTATATTACACATTCATGTCTTTCATGTTAATTTAATACAAATTGTACAACTTAATTTCATTAAAAATTGAATTTTATAATTAATATAGTAAAATGTAATCAATGTTAATCACAACCGACCTCGTGATATAGTCAGAGATCCTGGTTGTTGACCTAGAGGTCCCTGATTTTATTCCCGCTTGATACGGGGAGATTTTTCTCAAAAGTGGAATAATTTCTGTGGTATCACCAGGTTTTGGTTAATTAGGTTTATGCTAGGTTAAGATCTTCATTGGCTTCACCTCATCATATTCACTACCACCATCACCTCATCTCATCGGGACAATGAACGAGCCTACACGGAAAGGATGTACGATTAGTACATTAGAGCGTCCCCTGGGCAACAGTACGGGCTTTATCTTTCCACAAACTGGGTTACGAGTGATGTAGATAGTACTAATTGTAATATATAATCACATTTATAGATTATAAATCCATTACACTTTATTTCTGTCCAAGTAGTAAATTGATTTTAATCAACTAAAAATATATATTCCTATGTCATTTCGTACTAAAATAAGAACAAATATCGAGGATATAAACGACCTGGTTTGCACTATTAATTAATTAATTTAAAGGTGGAACAGACCTAAACTTCAAGATTCTATACCTAAATTGTATAATAATCCCAAAACCAAGGTCGCAATCTTTTCTATCAATAAGAACTTGCTAAAAAAAATATATTACGCTGTTATCCCTAAGGAAATTTAACCTTATAATCAGAAATACTGGATCAATTGAATAAATCATTCATTAATATGATGTGGCCCAGACAAGCATTTAAATAAATGTACTATTATTATTATTATTATTACCCGTTCGGGTTATACGCACTTACGCTAATGTTTAATGGTAGGGTGATTGTGAGATGAAATGGAGGACCTACAATTTAACGTGGAATCCGAACCACGGTGGAGGCCTGGCATTACCCACATTCACAAGATGTCTTGTCAGAGGTGAAGGAAGCGTTTGGTAATCAGATAAATCTGTGCCGGGACCGAGGATTGAACCCCGGCCGCCAGCACAGAAGTCTGACACCCTACCCCTAGACCGCCAGGTCGCCAAATGTACTATTGAATATTTTATTAATTTGTTTTTTTTGTCTTACTTGATCACCAAGGGAAAATATCAATTTCAAATCCAAGGAGAAATAAAAGGAAATATTTTAACTTAAAACTCAAATATAAATTTCAAGACTGTAGTAACGATAAGAACATAAGGAGATTCTACTGTTCGCATAACTACTAGTATCTAGACTAAACTATATTCATGAAAAAAAAGATAAAATTTTTAAGTTAAATTACAAACTGAACCATTTGTCTACCTTCACCCTTTTTTGGCCCATCCTGAATGTTAATATATTGTTTATCATCAATACTCTTAGTACCCCTACTGACAACTGTTTAGGTCCGCATATACGTCATGAGTAACTAGAGTAATTGTCAACACAAACAAGTCATTTACACTTCATCTCCATACGTAACACGTGAAGGCGGAGTGATCCTTAGAGGCCGAGGAGCCAGACCTAAATGATTGCTTGTCATTCTCGCTTTTCATTAGTACGTACTGACTACTATAATTAGTAATTAGCGCAGCTATTTCTGGACGTGGAATTGTGCGACGTGATATGAACGTGATTACGTCAGTAAAAATAAGTTACGACTTAGTTGGACAATTCTTTTGATTACTTTGTGTTTATTTTATTTTTTTATTTTGGGCATTTAGAACGCACTATCTGAATGCGAGTGTTAATTGGCGCACGAATTGCATACTAAATTATCTTATCACATAGCATCTTGACACCCGAATATAGCGCCAGAATTTAATATCTGGGAAACTTACCCATAAACATTATTGGAGTCTAAACAAACACAACCCGCTTCGTTAGCCGCGTGTTCTAAAGCGTCACTCTTGTAATAGACTAGACTGCTGATAGGGAGATCGGGTCTACTGAGGGTGGTTTTTCCTAAATGATTGTCCACTCTCCCTCCACGTAAATGTGGGTAGGCCTACCCTTCCTCATCCATAACACATTCAATGATTAGCACATAACCGTATAAGTAAGGCGCTGTGCTAAAAAAAAAGTTCATTCTGATGGAGTATTTGAGTAAATATAGAAAAATGACACCCAGACAGTGTTTCAAATCACAATAAAATAAAATGTTACCAGTACGTTTCACTACTCTCTCGGACTATACGAATATGTAGGCCTATTTACGCTATTGTGCTAGGGATAAGGAAGGTTGAATTTAGAGGAAGTGTACCTGCATTTGCATGGAAGAGTGTGAAACGTCTTAAGGGAAAAACACAGTACACTCAACCTAGACTCAAACCACGATTCCCCCGTAGTCGTCAGTCCAGTCTATTGTGAAAATGATACCTTAGACCTCGGTAAGCGAGATATCGCCTCCCATACGTTCAACTCTAACGCAATATTTAATTATATGATGCTTTATTTCAAAATAGGGTTCACGCCAAAATAAAGTTCAATAATTTCAACAGGGTTGTTTTTCTTTAACAACCCTATAGTTAGAGTTAAATTAATATAAATGAATGTGTGATAATGTGACATTGGCTCATTTTCAACGAACCCTTCCTTCACCTCTGACAAGACATCTTGTGAATGTGAGGAATGCCAGGCCTCCGCCGTGGTTCGGATTCCACGCTAAACTGTAGGTCCTCCATTTCATCTCACAACCACCCTACCATTACGCATTAGCGTAAGTGCGTATAACCCGAACGGGTAGTAAGACACGGTGCTAATAATAATAATAATTATTATTATTATTTTCAACGACAATTTAAGCATATTTACGGAGCTATGAGACTAAGCTTGATGGAAAAGAGCTCTAAGTCTAGCCTTTCTCTAACAAATATGGTAATATATTTTGATAGGCTAACAACAGAAAATTTCATGATACAGCAAGCTTTCCTCTTTACCTTAAGATAAGTTTCTCTCTTTCTTATTGACATAACAAAAAGTTGTTGTAAGGGAAGAGAAAATGAGAGTATAATCTTAGACAGAATAGGGAAATGACACATACCATTTGTATTTCTTAATTCATGTGGCCTGACGGCGATTGATGATTTCTCGCTGACCCGAGCAGGTGATTTACATTATCGATGCCGTCTAGATACCTTTCTTAGAGTTTGTTGTCAGCTAGCTCAGATAATCGGATCACACCTTATCAGTCCGGATTACAAAGATCAGTGTGCCATAGGAGCAGACTTAAGGTGGGCATGTAGGGAATGCGAGCCAAGGCCAGTGTTTTTGCAGTTTTTATAGCAAAAGGTTTTTTGGGTGGCAAAAATAAATAAAATATTGATTCATTAGAAACGTAAGAGTTTAATTTTCTTCCCATGGTGATATCAATCGTTATTGAATATCTGTTATGAGCATAGCAGCAAAAGTCGAGAAACTTTTTAAATTAAGAGAAAAAGTTGTCTTTAAATGCCAGGACACCCTTTACAGATATTCAACAACTGTTATCACCATTTGAATCAAATTAAACACTGCGTTTATAATAGAGAACTTTTTTTTTTGACAAAGAAAAAGTTTTTCTCTTTAAGCTGCAAAACTACTGCCCTTAACTTAAGTTTCCTACATCTCCACCTTAAATTAGGGTGGAAAGGAGCTAAACTAATTTTTTTCTGTTTCTATGATAAAACAAGGTTTTTGGCCAATATAAATAAAATATTGTTTCAGTAGAAACATACAGTTTAGTTTTCTGCACGCATTAATCTTAAAGGTTCCTGAATATCTGTGATGGGCGTGGCATACTTTTACTATTTTTTTTCTCCTCACTTAGATGTTTCCACCTAAATGCCACTGCGCTCATGTCACGTATACAAGAACTGTTGAGATTATGTCTAGAAAATTAAACTAAATGTTTATATTGAAGCAATGTTTTATTTAATTTGACAAAAAAAATGTCGGGACTTGAACAGTTGACCTTCCCTTCGTTACTAACAAGTGCAATGCGAGTCTAGATGATCGGGATGTTTCGCTGGCACCGTGTAGACACACTCTGTGCTCGTATCGTCTATCGTCTGGGCCGCGCTAGAATAATTTACTGCAGCTTGTTGGATGATGACTGATGACCTAGATGTGTAGTTCCAGCTGGTACCGTATATAGGCTGTATAAGGCCTGGGGTTTAATACCCGTGCTCACTTGTCCGGTGGAGGAGAGCGCCAAACTTCTGAATTCGTTCGAGCTTAGTTGGGCTGGACACGCCTTTTGACCCAAATCTACCACCAATATTTCCCCTCCAAAAGGTGTATTGGGTACTACTACCTTGAACCATGATTACCCTTCCAAGGTGTATTGGGCACTACTACCTTGAACCATGATTACCCTCCCAAGGTGTAATGGCTACTGATATATTGCAGTAAAACTTTTCCTTCAGAGGTAGATTGGGGAGCTAGCGTTCAGGTGAATGGTTTATTCTGAACTAAAGTTTTACCTTACGTAAATTATTAAATTAAAAACAATTTCTCCCATGCAACGTCCGGTACGTAAACTAGTACACAACAAAATTACACGTTTTTACTAGAAATCATCTGACAGAACCCAAAACCAAAATTTTCTGTTTTTCTTTATTTTATTGACGAGTTTTATTCAACCCAAGGCTGCTTAAATTAAAGAAGATATAACTGGGAGCAAGTAGTTAAGGGTGTTTGCATCCCAAACAGCCAACAGTAGATGTAGCTGCCAGATATATACCAAGAAAGTAGATAACAAATTTTCCACCAGCGAAGTAAGTGCTCTCTTTAAATTGATAATATTTTTTTGTGATGTATAACATATGATATCTTATGAACGCTTCTTTAATCAATTTTAACGAATTTTAATAATCATAATAGTTTTAGCATGTATGAGAAAATATTGAGTATTAAAAGCTTTTGAAGTACAGTAATAACGTTAATACCTATTAGTTTTAGCATAATAATGCATGATATAGAATATATACGTAAAAACCCTGAAGGGTATTGTGCAACTGAGTTTTTAATCGTAATATTTATTGAGATATTGCCCTATTATTAAGCACCAATTATTACGATAAAAGATTGTATTGATGATTACAGCACGCACATGCCTTATGCGCACTTATACACTGTTATTTGATCTGATTATATGTGATATTGATTCTTATGAAATGATTAAGACATTTAATGTTGCACACGATTTATTTAGATGATTACACCTTCGGTACTGAAGATTGATATTAAATTATACAGTTTTTGTTAATTTACGGACAGTTTTTAGGTTATATTACAATGTTTTGTATGCAGATGTATGTTATTGGCACTGTGTACATTGTGGCGTTATATCGCGCTCTAATATATTGCTGACACTCTTATATTACTCTGTGGATTCAAAGACTGATGTATGCATACGCACAAGCTGATTATATATTACCTACCCCTTGCCTCTTGGACCCCTTGTCACCAGTGTTAAAACTAACTACTGGAAAATTTCCTGGCCACCTAATGTTGTGAAAGGTGGCTTCCTATTGGATAGAGAGAGCCAGTATGTCACATTATTCTTCTAATACAACGAAGTTGATATTTTAAAGAAAGAAAGTCTTTTGAAACGCAGTGTATTGAAATTACTTCTAAAAGCGCGTGATTCTCCATGGATGAAGTATTAAAAGTAAACTTTACATACAGCTCTTTAAATAAAAATACAATTCATCCACGACTTTTTGAATATATGAGAGGGGTCCAAAACAGTATCATTACAAGGGTTTGAAAGAACAAAGAAAAGCAGCGATATTAGACATTATACTCAATATCAATAAACCAAATATGATAAATCTTAAGAGCACTTTCAAGTTCATGAGCTTAATTTTAACATTTGATTTTATTAAAAGATAATTTTAGATATTTTAAAACTATAGTAAGATTTTGGTTGGAAGAAACTTGCAGAAAATACTATATTTTTTCCACGGTCAACGTTGATAACATTTTGCTATATTATTAGTATTATTTTGTAGGTATCGTATCATATGTAACATCTGCAGATCACATAACTTGGCGTATGAATAAGTGAAAGAAGATCTAGTAACTTTTTCTAGCTATTGGATAAGGTTATTTCTATAAAATTGGACTGTATCAGCGCAAATAAGTATACAATACTAGGCATACTATTAAATAAAAGACATTGAAATAGTTATATATTCTTATTTTATCAAACATGCAGTGATAATATTTTAATTAGATAAAATATTTTCTTTAAAAAATTGAGGATCGTATTTTTATAATTGAACAGTTTTAATTTTATAGTCTTTTACATACAGTTAACACCACTCCAAACAATTATTGTTCATCGTCAAATTCCCTTTAAGCGACCAATTATTTCAAGAAATATTTAAGCAGATACTTTGGCTGAAGTGGCCAATAAGTTCTATAATACAGAATAATGTGGTGATTTTATATTTATATTAACATTTTGAGATTTTTCTTTTTATGTATCATAGTGATACCTGTATCATTTTCAAATCATATCTAATTTGATGACTGAATGGCTTTAAAACATTAGCCCAAAATTAAACAAACTATCAATATACTAAAAAAAGTGAACAAATTAAACAACAATATTTTATTCTGAAAATTGAAAAATGACCCCTGGACACAGGAATCGGACCCAGGACCTTTGACTTAGTATTACAATGTTCTCTAATCAAAGTTATTCAGGAGTCATCCCGTGCCCATGACCTCGTCTAGTCTAGTTTGCCTTTGATCTAATATTGTTGGCGGTTAAGGTGTATTGAGTTTGTTTTTCCAAAGTTGTCTATCTCGTTTCCTATCGTGCGAACGTAGGTACATTTCCTCTCAAATTATACCTTATTTAGCGTAAACAATCAGATAGCCCAGATGATTAGTAAGACGCGGGGAATAAATAATCAAAAACTAAAACCAGTACAATTTGTGGAACCATAAAGGTGCTGTGCCTATTGTTAATATTTTTCGGCCTATAGACGTCGGACATAGGAACTTTTTATTTGGCATAAGCTCAAGTAAATTTATTTTCCGTAGCCTCCGAGATAAACATATAGAAATCTTGACTATATTTATTGCAATAAATCTAATATCGTCGCTTACATCATTACGGCACCGGAAAGCCGTATTTTTTTATCTGCCGGTTTCAATGGTAGAGAAAAAAGAAATTGGTAAAAAGGTCAGTATATTTTTTTCTCTATCCTATCGAATTCACCGAGCCGTGATAAGTGTCCTGTACAATGACTGCGGTTAACCGTGCGTCAGCTGATCGAGCAAGGTGTTTGTAAGACACAGTTTGTTCAGTTGATTAAGTGCAAAGCCTTAGTTCAAACAACAAATATTTGCCCCTGGAAAATAATCTGTGGATAGATTGACTGACAGTTTGTAGACGTAGAAACTAAGGCATCATCATTTCAATAGATGGGATTGTATGATACTAGGAGATAAGGATTCGAATCCCGGACAGGTTTACTGACGGTTCTATAGCCTAAATAGTTTACCACTCTCCAGTTATGTAAATGCAGACACATTTATTCTAGATTATACCTTCCTCACCCCTACAACATTTCCGTAAGCAATATTTATGCTTAGACCCGAACGGGTTAAGCTAAACCACCAATAATCAGTATAGGAGCTCTAAAACCATTATTGCAAATATAAATTAGAAAATTAATACAGACCCGCCTCGGTAGCCGCGTCGCCTAACGTGCTATTTTCGTGTTGGACTAGACTGTCGAAGATGGGAAGATCGGGGTTCGGTCCCAGTTGGTTGCACACTGAGGGTAGTTTTTCCTAAATGTTTTTCCACTCTACTTTTACGCAAATTTGGGTGCACTTGACCTCAATTAAACCTTCCCAATCCCTAAAACTACTGTATTAGTGTAATTTATACATAGGCGTATAGCCCAAACGGGTAGTAAGACGCGGTGCTAAAAAAAAGATACACCATTTGAACCGGTCACTATTAGTAACTTTACTTTTTAACTAAGCTACATATAGAGTTCTCGGATTTTATCCCGTTTCCGGCTTCTATTTTGCATACGGTAAGTTGTTTTCAAATCTAGAATCCGATATTTTTCTCGGGCCCATGAATTTCAAATATATTCAACGATTCGAACGAAGCATTCGACAATGAAAGCTAGTAAGATGAGTAAGACGAGTGTATAAATACATAAATATAATCACTGTGTGGATTAAACCAATAAATAATTCTTGTGCTAAAACAAAATGTAAGTTTGCTAAAAGTCTAAAGCTGACGTCATTACGAAGTTTACATTATTGTAATAAAACTACAGATAAAACTAGATTAGTTGAAAAGAATCATGTTTACTAACTAAACCAACACTCTCTCTTGTGAGCTGTATTCTGTGAATTTATTTAGTTTGACTACAACAATGATCTCCAGATTTAGCCGGATTAATTAGCTCGTTTTTACTTTCTCATATCAAGAGAAAGTATTGTAATCGTGAAACTTTTCTAACTTGAGATTATGATGAATATTTAAGTTTTATTTGTGTCGGTGCCCCAAAAAAAAAGTTATTATTATTTTAGCACCGCGTCTTACTACCCGTTCGGGTTATACGCTTTAAGTGCTAATTACGCTAATGGATTAGGAATTAGGAAGGTTGAATCAGAGGAAGTGAACCCGCATTTTCGTGGAGGGAGAGTGGAAAACCATTTAGGAAAAACCACCCCAGTTCACCCGACCGAGATTCGAACTTCGATCTCCCCGTCCTCAGTAGTCGAGCTCAACACGACTAACGCGTTAGCCAACTACACCACCGAGGCGGGTTCAAAAAAAGTTGATTTTATTATTCGGTCTGTCTGTCCCTAATTACAGGTCTTAAACAGATTAATGGATTAAACTTTATACTTTGGTTTTAAATGACATGCCTTGGGACTTTTTTTTTTTTTTTTTTTTACCATAGATCTCAAATTAAGGGTAGTTTTATTGATTTTTTTAAAATTCTAAATTGTTCGAAAATGTTTCTAACAATTTTGTGTGTGTGGAGTGTTTGACCTCCAAACTAACACTTGTAATGTCCCAGCTTGTAAACCCCTATTTTTCGAAAAGGAAGGACGAGACTGCAGTTTTAATATATTATTGGCATTTTATATTTAAATTCGGGAATTCTCTTCATTTTATAATATTATTTTTAATAATACATTTGCATTTTAGAATATTTAAGCCCTTCAGGCAGTTTGAAAGTCAGTATATTTATTTTATTTTAAAAGTTCCTACTGGGTGCGTTGGACGATTAAAACAAAATGGAAAGCGCTAATCTTGCACTTAGTTTTCGTTCTAAGAGAAATACACCTTTCCCCTAGTACAGAGCAGTTGCTTTGTCCAGCCAACCAGAAAGCCATAATTCAAACTACTCTCATGTGATAGGTCGATATTGTCAGTCCACTCTGGTACAATCGTCGATGTCATCAGAATTTGAAAAAGACTCGAGGAATAAGCAAACTCTGACTGTTACACCAAAAGGAGACTTGCAGTGACTGGACAAGACGTGTGTAATAACGTATAAAGGAATACGTCCTGATAATAAATTAATATAAAAGTGATCAAATTATATTTATTGTTTAAGTGGGAATTTCTTTATATGATAATCGCGTCGATAAGAGAAGCTGAGCTAGCCAGGGACAGATGTTAAGATAATAAGTAATCTTTTCGTAGTGTTTTATAACTGACGACCCATCGAGGGTCTCTTTAAGGTGTTCTTCAATTGGCTACCCAAAGCGGGGTCTTAAGAATATTACAATTGATGACCCAACGTGAGGTTTTATAGGCTACTATAACTGGCACTCAACGCGGGCCTTCGTAGACTATTATAATTGGAGCCCAATAGTGGATGGGGCTTTCATCATATAGAAGCCTTTTCTAGAGTTCTTCAATTCGCTACCCAACGAGGGGCCTTTAGAATTCTTCACACTATATTTGTTTGTTTTTTGTTTTCTTTCGCCATAAACTCGTTAAAGGGCAGTTTACTGATGACTGGTTTTTCAAAAGTTTTATTATTTTAAAAAATGGCTCTAGCAATCTGGTTCAAAATTGATATTTGTTAATATGATTATATTTAAAATAATCATTCATATATGTGAATATTTTTTCATGATAAATAAGAATACGTTTTTTATTTTACAAATTAAAAACGATTTTAGGGTAGTCTTGCAAATAACAAAATTTTGAAAATTTGAAATTTATTAAAATTATTTGAACAATGTGGTTATATATTCAGAGTTCTAGTGTGACTTACAAGATGATGTGTTTGTTTTTAGGAGGAAAACTTACTTAAGGGTCGTTTGCTGAAAATCTATTTTTGAACATTTTCTTCCAAGCTATAATACACACACAATATGAGAAAGTTTGTGCTATTGTGTCCTATCGTTTATTTAAAAAAGAAATACATCAAAATTATAATTATTAGTCTTGTAATAGAACCAAACAATGATGTCCTATTTTTCCATTAAGTCAGGGCTTAGGTCAAGTTTTATTATTCTTGACAGATGTCAGCGTAATGATATAAAATCAAAAACGCTCTTATAAAACCAATGATAATTTGTTTTGATCCATTTATGCATTGTTTGTTTCTCAATTATAGCTAAATTAGATAATCACTTATTAAATCGATTTAATAATAAACAAATATTTCAGACATTTGATAAAAAACACTGTTAGTAAATAATCTAGGATGTCGAGTGTATGAAACTTCATAGCTACTGTATATTGAATACATTCATGTTAATATGAAATAAGTAGGGAATACTTAAAACCCAGGCTATTAAGTTTAAAAGACATATATTTGAATAATTTTTGTTCAAGAACTTGACTTGCACTTTCTAAACACAGATTATAGCCGAACACGTCTTACAAACTAACAACTTAGGCCTAATATATTCTCCGATTACTACACGCTCAGAATTAGAGAATGACACTAATGGGGTAGTAGAACTTATGAAAATTAAAATATTATGATTTTGTGAATTTACCCAAAATACGACTTAAAAAAATCACTTAACACGAGAACAGACACGATTGTCAGTTCCCAGCCGTCAATACATCTAGAGAAAGTATTGTAAACGTAAAACTTATTGACCTTGAGATTATGAGGAAGCTTGGCACTTTACGTGCCCCCAAACTAAAAAAAAAACTAGTTTTACAATTGAATAATTCTTGGAAACTCAAAATTTCGTGAAAAATAGTTTTAACTATTTTGTTGGTAATTAATATCTGGCTAGTGTTTAACATGATAAATAGGTAACACTGTATATTTGATTTTTAAATTTTATTTGAAATTATAATATTACATGTTAAGTTTTAGACCGCTGTCGTAAAGCGAATCATTGCCTTATTATTACTTGTTAATGCATAAACACTGCAAGCGTCATTTAGATTCCATTGTTAATTAATTTTCTATTTTATTGGCAATAATAATAGAACATAAATTATAAGCCGTTTATAATTCACTAAATTACAGGACGTAACACAGAGACGCAGCCCGTAGCGTGTTTAAAAACAAATTTGAGTCCAGCAGGAAGCTGACACCGTCCTGTCACTAAGCCGTCTTATGAGCGAGGTACAGTAGCCCCATGGCTTCTTTGGTGCTGACTGACAGCTCACAGCTGACTGCTATGATAAAGTTACCAGACCACATTATGTATCCCTACGCCGAACCATATGATCTGCAAAAACATGTGTTTAGCAGCTGTCACTTCTGATAGTCAAATTTAGTTTTATACCTAAATGTTGACTGTCAGAAGTCAGCTGTGAGCTGTCAGTCAGCACCAAAGAAGTCATGGGGCTACTGTAGCTGTCTGATACTCGGTGTAGTCACTATTTAAAACCGCCGTATAAGCTAAGCGTCGGAAAGCGAGTTGTCGCTTAATGAGAAAGTCTGTACGATTGTGTCGTATAATTTATTTTGGTGACTTTCCGCATTCAGTAAAAGCCAAATTCACTGCGAACAAATTATAGCATGTTCTATCTAACTACTGTCGGTTCCTTTTGTACAAAGTAATAATACTTATTCGTCCAACCTAATGGTTTCTACCTCGATAACCGGATTACAGTTATCATTAATTAATTGAATTTAAATCTCGTCACTCATGCAATTCTATATCTTTTTGTTTACTTTGTAATAAACTTATATATTTCTGTGATGCATTTTCTTTCCCTATCCTTCATCAGGTGTAACTTAATTAATGATGCAAAAGCAATCGTTTCTTTTTCTACGTGATAAGAGAAGCAACGATGCATTACGAAGGCAGAAATAGCACCATTTATTATCAAGACAAACAGGCTAATACTTAATTACTAAAAGGGGAAGATTGGCACAGTGCCAACACAAATGGTTTGCTCACCTCTGATTAGGGAGGTCGGAAATCTATTTGAATCCCGGTCAGAGTACCGTAGGGGATGTTCTTGGTGATATATCAGTGTAGTTTTAAAATACTCTCTTTTGACGCTAACGCTGATGTACAACAAAACCACCATTCTCATCCCTATCTCTTAAATGAAGCTGTCACCAACTTGTTTGTTAAATACGCTAATAATAAAGTTAATAATTCATACGTTAAATCTAATAGCTTTTTTTTTCAGCACCGTGTCTTACTACTCGTATTCACTAATTGCACTAATGAGCTAGGGCTCACCAGGCCTGAATTCAGAGAAAGTGTACACGCATTTACGTGGATGGAAAGTGGAAAACAATTTTTATTTAAACCACCCTCAATACACCCAACCGCAATTCCAACCCCGATCTCTCTGTCATTGGCAGTCTAGTTTAATACTAGTGACGCCTAAGAACATGTAGCCACCGAAGCAGGTATCTTACAGCTAAACTAAAGAGTTAATAGCCAGTCTACTAAGTATATTAACTAAAATAAAGAGTTAATGAACCAAATGTTTATTAAAATAGAGCTAATCAAGTGGAAACCACCCTTAGTTCATCCGGCCGGAATTATAACTTTTATCTCTCCTTCAAAGGTAAGGTGACCTGGTGGTCTAGGGGTAAGGTGTCAGACTTCTATGCTGGCGGCCGGGGCTCAATCCTCGGTCCCGGCACGGATATATCTGATTACCAAACCCTTCCTTCACCTCTGACAAGACATCTTGTGAATGTGAGGAAAGCCAGGCCTCCACCGTGGTTCGGATTCCACGTTAAACTGTAGGTCCTCCATTTCATCTCACAATCACCCTACCATTACACATTAGCGTAAGTACGTATAACCCGAACGGGTAGTAAGACGCGATGCTAATAATAATAATAATAATTCAAAGGTAAGCTAAATTATAATAAGAGTCTGGCGTTAGACCGTGAGCCCACCGATGTGGCTACATTAATAACTAACATTTAACTTAATATAGATGAATTATCACACCGTGAAAAGTCCCACAGCTATGAGTGGCAGCCGTGAAAAGTCAAAATAAGACAGGTTTATTGGTGGTACGTCCCTCTATTTTATGGATTGACTTTTAAGCAGACGTGTTTATAGAATGGTTTATTTTCTCGCAACGTTCCAAAGTTCAAACTGAGACTAGCCAGGTGCTGACAGATTACCGTCGTAAATCACACCTCATTATCCGCTTCATTCCAACTTCAATATTTGGTAAATAACCGGGTGAGACCAATAGGAAAATTCTCCCGACTTTGAGGTGGGGGCGTAGGCGACGCGAGAAAAGGTCAGCGTTTTTGCTGTGTTTATATCAAAACAGTGTTTTGGTCAAAATAAATCAGATATTGCTTCATTAGAAACATATAATTTAATTTGCTTCACATGGTGACATCAAAAGTTTTAGAATATCTGTAAGGGTGTCCCAAAATTTAGCGACCAACTTTTTTTTTTCTTCATTTAAAAAGTTTCTCATCTAATGCTTCTATGCTCGTGACAGATATTCAACAACTGTTGAGATCAGCTTGTGAAAAAAATTAAACCCTATGTTTCTACTGGAAAAAACATTTTATTTATTTTGGCCAACAGCTTTTTCTTTTGCTTTAAGAACGGAAAAAACACTGCCTTTAACTCNGTACTAACTGTTTCTTGGTTTTCTCAGCGACCATTTAACCGGGGTATTGGTTACACGATTACGACCAAACCAGAAATTGCATCCGGTTTTCACAATTTTTCACTTTTCAAAAGTATATTTGAGATCAGTCAAATAACTTGGTTGTTTTCGAATTTTTAAATGATTATTTTTCAATTTTATCGCATATAATTAAAATGATAGCCTACTCCTGTGGCTGCATGGTGTAGGGCGTAGCTTTCGAAATAGACTAAACTTCCTATGATGTGGAGGTGGGAGTTTGAATCCCGGTTGGATATACTGTGGGTGGATTTTCCAAAATGTTTTTCCACTCTTCTATTGTAAGTTCGGTTACAATTTATTTTAACTGTAACCTTATTAATTCCTAACGCACTAGTGTAATTAATACATACGTGTCTATCCCGAACAGGCATTAAAAAGCGTTGCTTAAAAGATGATTAATTTGGTAAATTAATTTCCCTATTTTAAATTCCTCTATTTTCTAAATATTGGTTTACACATTCACCAAAAATTCAGAGCATAATCTACTTGAGTGGTTCAGCAGTGAAAGGTGGGTTTACCCCTTTCACATTGATAAATTAACGACCGAAGACTGGATGTTGTGCCTGTCCTAGTCTTAAGTTAGATTATAAGACATGAATCTACGACAGGCCTAGCAAGGTGGTAGTGGAAAATATATTAATTTAATTTTAAAAAAAACTACCCAGACTATAGGCTGGAAACTGTAATAAACGTAAAATACAAGTTCGAGCCCATGATGCTTTGCAAAGCAAACTGTTATTCGTCAAATGGGACGGATCACTAATATACGCTAGACATACAGAAATCCCGCGTTCATTAAAAGAACTTTAATGCCTTCATGACTAAACGTATTAGTTTTTAAGATGTATGGTTTCAGACAAAATCCTTAAATTAGATTTTTTTAAACAAATTTCACGCAAAATGTCACAGTTCTGAGACCAAGGTAAATTGTTAGAAACACATATCTATTCACCCTCAAACAAATGCCATTTTTAATCTAGCCACAACATATTTTTAAATAATTGCTAAGGATTGTTTTAGTGGTTTTGAAACTTCGGAACTTCCTTTCCCATAAGAAATACTCCCCTCACGAGGTGTTTTTTTCTGCTCCTTCCAAGTGAATAATTAGCTTTGACATATTTTCCTCTTTGGATCAAGTCGTCCACTAGATAGTTTAGATGGGTGTGTCCCACAAGCAAAATCAAACTTTTCCGCGCCATTCTGGAAACTCCCGCAAGATAAACAGAAGCGATAATCTTTGTACTGTATTTATATGTAAACAAAGTTGATTGGCAAGCTAATGGGCCCTATTTGACAGTTTCAAAGTTACGAAAATCTAATTTCAAGAAAAACCCGTACCTAAGGATAAGCCAATCTCGCCATTTCTTGTTTACCGCTGATGGGGAGGCCGGGATTCGAATATCGACTTGGTTGGCTGAGTTGGTTTTTCCCTTAATGGTTTCTCACTTTAAGTCGGATACATTTCCTCTAAAATATACCTACCTCATTCCTGATTTATTAGTGCATATAAGTGGATAGCCCGGACAATTGGTAAGACGCGCAGAGCGGCGAAAATTGAAACTAAAGCGTTAGTAGCCCTCTTTTTTTGGTGTCTTTTTTTGTGCAGGGCTTCTTACTAACCGTTTGCATTATACATTTATATATTAAATAATTAACCATACCTTCCTCATTCTCAGTAAGATGAAATGTACTCGGACTTGCGTGAAGGGATAGTGAGATACAATTTAGGAAAAACAACCCTTATTATACCCAACCGGGATTCGAGCCCCAAACTTTACTTCACAGAAAGTCCATTTTATTTCAAAAGTAACCTCTTAAACAATTCTACCAATGATGTGGGCGTACAGGTGTCAAAATATAATAATTAATCATTAATAATTAACTAAAATCCATTGCTGTTGCACCGGCGTGCGTGCGGAAATATAATCGACAAAAAAGGGGCGTGACAAAAAAAAGTTGTCTCCTAATTCGAGTTTAGTATTAATGGGTTAACATTCACATTTATGACAAGGCGAACAATGAATTTTAATGTTGATGTTATTGCATGGCGATAATCGTCTAGTTTATTAGTCCCGTGACTCTTTATGAAAGTTATCGACACATTAAACAAACGATTTGTGGTGTGCGCACTATCACCACGTCTTTTGACTTTAAAAAATAATAAAGCTATTTAATTTTATTGTTAATAACTGATCGTGACAGGATACAATATTCATTGTGTTTGTGGCGTGACTGTACTGTGTACATTGTTCGGCTGAATATGGTACCGGCACGAGCTTTACATAAAAGATGTTCCACGAAGTAGATACGTTCATGAATTGGAGATGTAATTACGTAATGGTTGCTACCTTTTTCAAAACCAGTTTCTAAATAAAAAAATTCTTCCTGTTATGATTTATTTATATGGCTGTTCAAAGTATCATTTCCTTTTATGGTGATACGTACGTTTATGTAAAAGTTTTACCTTGTTTTGTGAGCGATTTGAATGGCACACTCGATTGTTTCTCAACTGACTGCCCTTATTAGATTCAGATTTGAGAACGAACAAGTTTTTCTCAATGGCCTCATTGACTGTAAAAACTAAACATATTATTAGGATTATTAAAATAAAACGGGCGTTTTAAAAATGGAACCATTTTTACAATGAAATATATTAAAATTTCGAATCTTAAAGTTTTTAAGGATCTGAAAGAAAATTCTAGATTTGGATTCTAGAAAAGTAGGATACAGTCCTTCTCTAATTAGATTACTACCCGTGATGGTGTCCATGCTGTTTAAGGCGTTAGACTTGCATTTCACAAGGTCACCGTTGACGCGAGAGGTTGGGATTAGAATCCCGGCCGGGTAAACTGAGTGCGGTTTATTCTAAATGTAAAGTCTACTGAACTAGTTATTTTACATTACCGTATTAGGGCTTACGGGTGTTGAAGTAAGTTTTGGATTATTTTAAATATTTAATTTGATTTTTGGGAAACAATTTTTTACTCATCTTGATTAATTAACTTTTATTTTTAAATATAAAATATTATAAAGTAACTTTAATGTATTTAATAAAAGATTTTATTTATTTTTAGTAGTTAATTCATGAGCCTTGGATCGTATTGGGATTGTACTATTTATTAACTAAACTATTTAAAAAAAGCCATGGCATCAACACGCAATAGAGCCATACTGACCGAGAGACCACCATCTGTTGGCGAAGATACTGCCAACTTATACGGATAGAGGATATCAAATAGTCAGCACAACGAACCCTTTGGCCGTTAATCTCAGTTTTATAGACCAGAGCTGTTACTTTTTCATTCAAGTAGCTCCTCATTTGTCCTCTTGAGGCCGAGTTGACCCTATTCCATTCAGACCCATTGGTTTACAGAAAATCTGGAAGCGCCGGGCATCTAGTCCGGGACCTCTGGATCTGTAGCTATAAACGCTGACCAATAGACAACAGAGGCGGTTTTCTTAATCAAACGGTCAATAAATATTCTAGTATTTTTATATAACAATGAGAATATTAGAGGTCTCCAGCAATGTTTAATTTAGAACATAAGCTTCCACAGCAAAATAAAATTCTATAATAAAAAGTGTTTGTTTGTCTGTGTGCGATGCCCAGCCAAATCTACGGCGGCAGAGATCTGACATTTTTAACATAGGTAGAGGGAAGGGGGTCTGAATGCACCTCGAAGCCGAATTTTTAAATTTTTAACTATCTTTTTAACTAGGCTATTTTTAACAGATTTTTGAAGAAAATATTGTTAATTTGGTTTAGAATTACGTTTCAGATATAGCTGTGATAAAAATATGCCGCATCCACCTCGGAAAAAATAAAGTGTACGAAATTTACCGTAATTCTAAACCATTTTTGTGTGGGGAGTAGAGGGGGGGTGCCGGGGCCTATACCATTCTTGTACCGCAGTGAGTTATGGGCAACGCCTTGCGGGATTGCTAGTATTTAATATAACTCAAAACTCGCGTACGCACTCTTTAAGGCATCACTTGCTTTATATCATTTATCACAGTTCTAGAAGCATATTTCACAACAGATTTTGATAGCGTGGGAGGGCATTTATTCACGTCCCGGCGGTATGCTTGCTGGATGGGAAAAAAACGGAACAATCGACGGAAGCGGTAATGATAATCGGTTCTTGTAAACAAGGCGTCTATAAATAACAAAGCTCTTTCATTTGGCAGTCAGCCTGTTTTAAGTAGAGGTTTAAGGTAGTGTTTTTGCAGTTTTTATAACAAGACTTTTCTTTTGTCAAAATAAATCAAATATTGCTTGAGTAGAAACATAATGGTTTAATTTTCTTCACATGATATCAACAGTTGTTCCATTTCTGACATGAGCATGGTGGCATCAAATGAGAAACGTGTTAAATGAAGAGAGAACGTTGTAATTAAATTCCAGGACACCCTTGACAAGATATTAGAAAAAAATAATGTTGATATCATTATGTGAGGAAAAATAAACTCTGTTACTATTGGAGAAAGATTTGATTTTTTTGCCCAAAAAAGTTTTAATATAAAAATGGCAAAAATATTACCCTTCACTCGTGTTCCCTACTCTCCCACCTTGAAGTAGTATTTTAGAAAGGATGAACCTTTAAAAAAATGTTTATAGTCTTTTAAAGTCAACATTGGTATAATTCTACTACTTTATTAGTATTATTTCATAGGTAGCCCGACTGATAATATCTGTTAAACGTTAGAGCTGCAATATATGAAAGTAGTTTTAATTCACTTTTTTAGCTGTCTGCTAGTAATTTCACGGTGAAATAGCGTAGACATCCCAAATCAAATATTCACAAGAAAGTTTTTTTTATCCAACAATTTCTTGTTCTTGCAAAGCTACTATTGTTAGGTAGGACTATGGCTGCATCTAGGTATCATATCATTTCAATTGAAAAACAAACCTGGACATGAAAATCGTACCCGCAACATTTGTCTTACTACGGTAGCCCCATGGCTTCTTTGGTGCTGACTGACAGCTCACAGCTGACTTCTGACAGTCAACATTTAGGTATATAGCTAGATTTTGATTGTCAGAAGTGACAGCTGCTAAACACATGTTTTTGCAGATCATATAGGTCAGTGTAGGGATACACATTTGGTCTGGTAACTTTTCAAAGCTGTCAGCTGTGAGCTGTCAGTCAGCACCAAAGAAGCCACGGGGCTACTGTACGTCAATGCTCCTAGCACTGAGCTGTCAAAGAGCCATCCCAGGTTAAAGGTTATTCTTCACTCATTTTCCGCACGACCATCACAGACTTTGTTTTAAAATGTGTGAGAAGAATGACCCTGGGCATAGGATGCCTCCTAAGATAGCTCAGCGATAATAGCATTGGTCCAAAGGTCCCAGGATCATTCCTGTGTCAAAGTGTTATTTTTCAATTTAAGACTCTGTTTAGTTGTGTCATGCGACATAGGCATTACATGTGTTGTGTTTTATCGCGACCAAATATTAATTAGATTTATTATATTGTGACTTAGTTTTAAGAAACTAGTCAGTTAAATGTTTATTTTATAAAATAGGGGTCAGAGTTTCTTGCTACATATTGAGAGGTCCAGGGTTTGATCCCTGGTGCTTACTGATTTTTCTGTGAAGCAGTGGGGTCTGGAACGGGGTCAAACTCAGCCCCGTAAGGACCAATGAGGAGCTACGTGAATGAATAAGTAGCTGCTACGGTCTAGAAAACTGAGATTAACGACCATAGGGCTCGTTGTGCTGAACACATGACACCCTCTATCCACAAATGTTGGCACTATCTTCGCCAACATATGGTGATCGCTTGGTGGGTATAGCTCGCTTGCGGGTTGAAGCCATGAAGTTTTTAAAAATGTATAAGTAGTAGAGAGTATAGATCCGCTTTAGCGTTCACAACTACCATTCTGAATAACTAACTATTGTCTCTGACAGATTTAAGTTTCTTCACTAGCATTTTCCTCTAAAGTCTCTTTGCCTTCCTTCCTTACTTACTACATTTAAAAAACGTCCCTACCGATTGGGTAAAAACAAACATAGATTTTTAGTAATTCAACTACCATTAAAACCTAAACTCTTGCGTCATTAAACAACAAATAATTTGCGTCACAATTGTTTGAAGATAAAACCAATGTATACTAGGACAAAAAAAAACACATTTGAAAGGAATTATATGTTAAGCAATTGTTTAAGATACCTTTGAAGTACGTCCAGTAAAAAAAATCTTATTTTTAAAAGAAATAAGTGATTGTTTATCTGATTCTTCTCGATAACTGATTACATTGTCCATGTGTCCAAACAAAATAAAATATTCAAGATATTTTGCGTCTTTTCCCTCAAGCGTGTCCTAGTATGGAGTCACAAACAAGAGTTTGATAAATAATTCTCCGACATTTGGCTTTGTGGGTACAAAGTGCTCACGGAAAAACTTTAACCGATTAATAAAACTCAAAGTAAAACTGTTGGTTGAAGTTTCATCTAAAATGTACACAAATACGTCTCGTACCTTTTTTTTGTTTCGTTGCGGAGAAAAATAATAGGAGGGTTAAAATCAGAATATAAAATAAATCGGATCTCAATAAACCGCACAAATTTATCATAAGTATTTGTTTATTTGTATTTCTGCCCTCATCGACGGACGACAAACTCATCATTTGGCCTGTTTTTTCAGAGACGAGGGATTCATATCCCAGCTGGGTGTAGTAATGGTTTTTTTTACTAAACGATTTTCCACTCTAGCTCCCCGCAAATTCGATTACCTTTTTATCCCTACTACATTACTGTAACTAATTGCGGGGTTAGCCCGGAAGGGGGCTAGGACGTGACACGCAGTAGTTATATATATATAACTAAATTATAATGCATATATTCTATAGGTAGGTCCCACACTCCTCAGACCTAAGGAAAACTTATAAAATGAAATAAAACATTGAACTTACATTTTGCAGTGAAAATATATTTATAAGTCGACAGTTAAAAAAATTTAAAAAAATAGCATATAGTTCGAATGGGTAAGACAAGATGCTAAAAGAAATTAAAAAAGGTAATTTTTCTCAATTAACTTCCCCAAAAAATAAGCATGTCCTTTATAGGGGACATCAGGTCTCTGACAACACACATTTTTACTGTTTTTTATATAAAGTAACAATTGCTATATTTTGTAAAAAACCAAAAACTTTATTAGATTTATTTATTTAGATAATATTCTAATATCCCACGTAAATTACAACTCTTCTTAATGATTATATCACAAATAAAAAAGATTAAATTAAAAAGAAACCTTACCTTTACCTTTGATAAACGTTCGTTTCAACATGATCACAGAAACAAGATTCTCATTGTTGCCAGAACGAATTCAAACGATTTGAAATTTGAAACAAAAACCGTATGCTGCCATCTCTTAGGACTACAGAAAACTAATCGGCAAGGCTCTACTGGCCAGCAGATAAAATATGTAAAGTAATAACTACATTGGGGATCCTGTGGTGTTCAACTTGAGGTACGGGAACCCCCGGGAGTACGTGAAGATACCTTAGGCAATATATCAACACTTGGCTTTCCGCCTTTTCACCGGTGAATTCTGGTGTAATTATTTGAAATTTGACCCGGGGGCATCAACATTTTGAAACTTGCTCTCTACCCCAAAAAACGTTCTTAGATCCTTGTGAATGTCTTCGATGTAAACCGTTATGGTAAAGTAAGCTATTTTAATTTAAGCTGCACGGTGAGAATTCTCGTCAGGTCTATTTCAATAGAGATTCACGCTAGTGAATTATTAGCACGACAGTGAAAGCGTGAACAAATTTGTCACGCTTCCAAGGGCGTAACTAAGGGTCTTTTGAGAACTCTCCTATTCTCCATTTGTTCCACGATTGTTTCTTTGAATGTGATATAATATATATAATCTTTGGACAAGTAGCCAAGAGGAAAAAGGGGGTTATACTTCCTTCTACCATCATCCATCAGAAATTTCAAATAATGCTTCATTTAATTAAAATTAAAATGTACTTTTTATAGATATTGCATGAAAAAAATATTATTGAATGGTAAAATTATCATATGAATTATAATATAGTGTTACATGAATGAACGTAAGCGGTCACCTTGAGTCATAAAGTAGCTCGAGTCATTATTATGTGTCTACCAGTTGCAAGCTATTTTTGTGGCTTGTATTCATTTAGGAACTACATGACAACAGCTATTATAGAGTGAGATTATTATTTTTTTTTATAGGAAGACAATTTTTAGAACATATATGCTTATTTGGGCTCAACAATGATAACTTTTACTATATTATTTGTTTAGTTTCATAGCTCTTGGTATTATCGATCAAAAGTGGCAGCTGCAGACAGCATGACTTAACGTATGAATTCATAAAAGTAGATCCAATAGCTTTTCTGCCTGTCAGATAAGGCTCTTGTGAAAATTAGACTGTACATTGTTAAAGGTTTGAGTTCCTATTACCTATGGCTCTGTCTGGTTTCTATTCTCCGAAATATAATTCTAAATAAATTACTAACTACCCTATAGATCCCACTCATATAAGTCTATTTCCCAACATTTAAATCTGTTAGATAAAGAAATACCATTATCATTACTCAACGACTGTACTTGTGCTCTTTGTGATAAGTATACCAGTCACGGACTCACGATTTTGCGGTTGTCTGTATAGTTGGGAACAGTCATGAATATGATACAGGATGGTTTCGAAAGACATACGATCTTTTGATGCGTTATTCTCTTTTTCAATCAAATTCGGGCACATAATCCTTAAACCACCCTTTCCAATAATTTCATATCACACACATCAGAGACACAAGTATTCAGAACCGAATCATAATTTACATATATATATATATATATATATATATTATTTATTTATTAAAAAAAACACCTCTCAAGTAGCTTTGTTGTAAAGTAGTAAAAATAATGGACACCGATATATCTACACCCACGTTGGTGGGTGTACGTGGACAAAAGCGTCAGTATCGTTTAGTTTAAATCTGAAGCTGTCAGGGATAAAATTTTGGTTGGGCTTACAGAGGATTTTCTTTCTTAAATGGTTCCCTACTCTCCACGTAAACGTGGATATATTTTATATACATTCTACCTTCCTCATTCTTACGTTATTGGCATAATTAAATTCTGTTTTAAAGTAGTGGTAGTTCTTAAGCAAATAAATGAACGTGGTCTAGTGGTCAAAGTTCCTGGCCACAGCTCCAGAGGTCCCGAGTTTGATTCCCGGCGCTTCCAGATTTTTCTGTAAAGCAGCGGGTCTGGAACGGGTCAGCTCAGCCTCACGAGTAAAAATGAGGAGCCACTTAAAGGAAAATAGGAGTGGCTCCAGTCTAGAAAACTGAGCTTAACGGCTGGAGGGTTCGTTGTGCTAACCGCATGACACCCTTTATACGCAACTGTTGTCACTTTCTTCGCCAACATGCGACGGCTGCTCGGTTGGTATATCTCGCTTGGGGACTGTCGCCTTGGAGATTTAAAAAATATATGTATTGTTTGTTTTGACCCACGTATTATCTACCTAAGCTAGGTGTTATCCGTGGGTCGAGACGGGCTCTTTAGCAAAAAATATTGTCATGATGTCCTGTCGTGTTAACCAGAGATTGTATGCCCAAGGTTTATTGTTTTAGAGAATAATGTTTATAAGTCTCTATCTAGTTAGGAAATAAAACCCTTTTAAAAGTCCATATCAGCCCACGCATAGCACCTAAACCATTTAATCATGCTCTTAGGTATTTTTTTAAAAATATAGCAAAATTGTAAGTTGACTATATTTGAATAAAAATACTATTTCACTGAGCTTAATTTCTCTGTTTCCAAGTGAAGAAAGCAAAGAAACACACTTAAATGCGATTTATTTTGGTTCAAGCCTAGTGAGTATTTAATATCCTATATGACTGACTTTGCAAGGACGGATCCACGGGGGCAATTCCTCTTCTCAAATGGTCAGGAAACGGACGAAAAAATTGGAATTCAGCTTAAATAAAAACATCTGAGTGTAAAAATGAAAGTCATCTAGAAAAGATCCAGGCGAGCGAATCTGAATTTATAATATAGAAGGCAAATTCAGATTGAGCTATTGCAATGATTGTTAAAGGGTCTAATCAAGACATGGCTGAGGACAACAACTGTGGAAAGCAGAGTTGTTGGCTTGGCTACATGTCCACAATAATAAAATTTTAGACCCACAACAAATAAAGGAGCGTTTGGCAAAACTAGAAAAAACACAATGGTCATGAAACCTACATTTAAGAAATATTATAAATTATTGTTTTTTCATATTTCCATTTATTTCTATCGTGTTTCCAAGAGACCAGGATGGCCTTAAAACACCACGTTTGAGGTTAAATTTTTTTAAAAAATCAATTAATTAGGGAGTATTCCATATCCCCCAGATCCTTCCGAAAGAATTCCGCCCCTCCCCCCGAATCTCTACCTGGATCCTCCCCTGCGACTTAGATATGGGCTCTCAAGATAAAAAAATATCTTAAGTACATAGTTACAACAATGTTAGTTGTCAGTATAGCATTGCCTAACAATAAATGTATTAATCAATGTAATAAACAACTCACTTAAGAAAAGGTTGGATACTGAATTATTTGAAATACTACTGCCATAAATGATCATTTTACAACTGGTATAGATAAATTAAGAAAACAAGATTAACTAATCAAGAATTGATTGATATGAAATACATATTGTCTGTACTTTGGTTTGCCCAGTCCTTAAAACTAAAGTTATTTACTAGTTTTGATTATGAAGATAAAAATCATTAAATCATTCTGAAACACTGTTGATAGTTTATCTTGATAATTTCAAGTGTTTCATTAATACCCAAAAGTATGACACATATTAGAAGGATCAATAGCAAAAGGACCCAGTGTCATGCTTATTAAATACAGATTTGATAGCAATCCTCAAAAGGCAATATTAATTATGGCGGGGTTTTTCGACTTTATTATGGTTGTGTACTCACATATTTAACAACACCTAACTCAACAATCCCAATAGTTTAAATTTTTTGAATATGTTTAATCTGGTACAGGTTTTCTTTTAGAAAAAATAATTTTAAACTTAGGAAGGTACTTAGTGTGTAAATTTTTATCAAACATTTACGGTATGCATAGCTCGTTATTTATTTTACAAAAATCTATACAAATAGTCTACATAAATAAAAACTTCTACAAACATATGTCTCTTAGCTAAAGCTTATTTGCTCCTTCTACTTAAAGAGTGATAAAACATGAATGAGAATTCAACATTTTGTATTGGTATTTGAATTTAATGAAATATTACTAATAATAACAACTAATTATTCTGTACTAGTTCCAAAGAACACTATTTTTTAAATTAGGTTAACATGGAGCAAATAAAAAACAGACGTTTCTAACTTATTTTTTTTAGTTAACTATTATGATCTGCAAATAACTTTTAGAATGACGAGACAAATATTAGATACCCTTAAGAATACACTCCCTTATATATTGTTTGCCAATCAAAAGTTGAGTTGAGGAGGCGAATATCCTATTTACACTTTAGCAATATTCTTGGTTGCGTATCATCCCTGCCGATAGTACAAAGTAATACATCAGGACATTGTTCAAACAAGCAACCAGTCCTGTACACTTAACATGATTAAGACATTTCGGTGCTATCATCTTTATCTGACAGAGACAGTGTTGACATTATTAATAATGAATGCAAAAGAACAAGTGTAATGGTAGGTATCGTGTCTAGAACTTTAGAAGATCAATCAATATGTTAACATTGTCCTGCCATTTCATAAAATTAAGAGTATTCTGACAGTGATTCAATGAAGGGCCTATTTATTAGTAATACACTAGGTAGATACTACAATATTTTCATAGAAATAACCTTATTTAACAGTTAAGAAAGTCACTGGATTTCTTCCAACATATTCTTACATCAAGACATGTTATTTGCAGCTGTTACTTTTGATCAATGTTATCAATGCCTATAAAATAACACTAACAATATAGTAAAAGTTTATCACTTCTGACCACAAAAAATGTTTGTACTTTTTAAAAAGCCCTTCTTATGTTTCACATATAAATGTTGAAAAGTTATATTTTAATTAGGAATATACTGATGTGCATTAGAATTTTGATAGTGATTGATACAATTTAAATCAAATTTAATTTTAATAAGTGTAAATAAAACTGGAATTTGAGAGGTTGACACACACACATTGTGCACTTTAAATTAATACAAGGTTTGTGTTCAAAAGCACACATTGTCCCAACAATAAAAATAACAATACAAAATGTAAACTATTTAAAACGGAAAGCTACCAATGAATTAATATACAAGAGCTATGACAAATATATTACATACATGATTTATTAAATTTACTTAATGTGTTATGTTCAATATTAATTTTGATAATGGAATAAATTTATGGCTGTTTCCATGGATTAATAAATTATTACCTATCTTCTCAGTGTCATGTCAAAAATAATTATGGGTCATTATAATTAATTAAACAACCAAACTAATACCATCATTTGATCAGAGGCACAACTACCATAATTTGATGCCATGTTTTGTGTCAAAGATTTTGAAATAGACTCCTCCTTCAAATGTGCCAAATTAAATTTATAAATCATATAACTGGGACTTACTGTTGAGCATATAGGGAATTTTAGCTTTGATAATCTCCATCAAACTATGAAATATGCGTTTGTACTTTGCATTAATGTAATTAACATGGTATAATGCAAGAATGTGTATTTCTACTTCTGCTGTATGATACATAGGGTACCTACATAACTTTTATGTATCTTATCAAACTTTCTTTCTAGTCACAACAGTTATTACTCCCATCTTCATATCTTTCATACTGTTATGCTGGCATTGCCATGATGGCTATATTTTTCTGTCTTAATTGAGAGCGGGAAGTTTTAAAACAATGTACAGTAATTATTTACTTTAAAAGGTTATAATTAAAAGGAATCTGCAAACAATTTAGCTGTAGCTTTGTAAATACATTAAATATATTGGTCATCTCTACAAATATATTATTGTTTATATTTGTTTGTGATTTTGTATTGTATGATGAAATTTTCCTACTGACCCATTATTACTTTCTCTTGACACTTTAAGAGAGAGTATTGTTATCATAAATAAAATCCAACTCGAGATTTTGATAAAAGTCAATCTTTCATGACTCTCTGAAACCAAAAAAGTGGTTCTCACATTGCAGTCTTGTCTGCTGTCCGTCTTTACCTCAGGCCAGATCCGAAACTATTTTACTGTTGGGCTGAAACTTGGTATCTGGGGTTTTCATAAAGTTCCCCCGATGGGTTTTTGGAATTAGATATGACATACAGTAAGTCCACTAATGTATTGTTGAATAATTTTGGAAGCATCTTATTTGAAAGATCGAAAATATATTATGGTCCAATTTTCATAAGGAGGTAAAAATGTGATAAGTATATATGGTATTAGCTCTACTTAAATGTAATCAAAATCAAATCATGCTATATGGAGCTTTCACTTTTGACAGATATTAGTTTTTTCCAATGAAAAACTTATATTATATTAATTTACTTTCATGTCAACAGCTACCGCTTTTGAAAGATTGTGTCAATGTTTATGGTTGTAGGATAAACCTTCAACATTGCCTTCTCTACAATAGCTTTTTATATTCTCTGAAAGTGTTCTTCTTGTTGAAATATTACTATGCATGATTTTGATTTTAAACAACTAAATCTATGTTTTGACATAAAATTTCTGATAATACAAAACATAAATAGGTTATAATTATACAAATTGTGAAAAACATTTTGAAAATAGACATTTACAATATTATCAATGAATACAAAATAAATTATAATATAATGTCACATGTTGCATACAGCATATTGTTTATGTATGTAATTGTAACCCATGGGTTTTGTTACAGGTCCAGCCACATGGGCAAAGAAGTATCCAGAGGCTGCGGGAAGTCGACAATCACCTGTGGACATCGTGACGTCACTGGCCACCTCTGTGTCAACACACCCCTTGTCTTGGAAGTACGTCCCCAAGAACTGCAAGTACCTGGCCAATACGGGCTATGGCTGGAAGGTGGATGTGACCGGAGAAGGCTCAGGTGAATAAAAAGCTCCCATAAAAAATTTACAAGAGCACGCGCACGCACACATACACACACACACACATATATTTGAATGGGCGTATGAATGCTTATATTTTATCAGAATCCACTTTTTCTCGAATTCAAATCATAATTTTATTTACAAATCTCAAATCAAGATTCTTAGAAACATGATTAGTATGTTTAAAATAAATATATTCTGATTTTGTGTCCCGTTCACATTGATTTTTAAGTTGAATAGAAAATAGAAATTGTGAATAAATGTCGCAGAGTTTGGCTTTTAGGTTCACCTTAAAACTATTTTGGGTTAAGCCACTATTAAGAATCATAGTAGCTCTGAATAAACTCATTTAAAAAAAAATGTTTAGAGTTGTAATTTCTTTTAATTCTATATATTTTTATTAATTTCTGAATAGGTGTTATTAAGGACCCAGAGAAATTGGATAGCACGGTATTTGATTAGCAAGAACCCAGTTTGATTGAGGTTTTTAAGTATGAGATTCCAGATTTGATTGGTGCAAAGAAGTTAAGGAGGGCTATCATACTTATTGGAGGGAGAGGAGTTATTATTCGGGGGGGAATTAAATATTTTGTTGAGGTATTTTTGGCACAAACAAGTTATTAAATAAGCCTAACCACAAATCGAGAGGGGAATTTGTGTATCTCTTATAATATTTAAAACGGCAGCCAGCTGAGGTTTTAACAGTAATCTAACTATCATTGATGGATCTTCGCAGCAGTGCTTTTCTCTTCAAATATCCTCACTGTTAGTAATGCTGGGTCACTACCTAAATACCGTTTTTTAAATTTTAACAGTAGGTACTTTTAGTTTTAGACTCCTTTCTAAACTAACACAAACACAAACACCTAAAAACATATTTTTTGCCTTTATCCCAAGCCTGAATTAACTATTAAATTTTATTTCTTGCGTTATGGTTTCCTGTTAAATCTTGATCTGAATAGAGTTCCCAAACAAGATTTGAAAATAACTTTCCTGAAGATATTTCTCATTATCTGCCAAAGTTTAACATTATTTCAAAATCAAGAACACAATGAGCCTTCTAGTTTTGTTTTATTGTACAAATCTCTTAAAATTGGTTTTATGTTTGTGCAGAACTGACCGGTGGCCCCTTGGTTGAGAAACATACCTTGGAGCAGTTCCACTGCCACTGGGGCTGTGACAGTAGGCAAGGCTCAGAGCACACCGTGGACGGGAAAGCCTTTGCTGGAGAGGTTCGTGCTTAGTATTAGATTGCTGACTGTTCTTGACTGTAAGACACATTCTTATCGAGAAGTTTGTTGGTATTACTCTTAACCTTTTAATCAAAAGCGTACCCTGTCAGAGTATATAGCTAAATTAAAGCTCTGCTATGTCACTTGACATGTGATTTTAGCAGTGAAACCATGAGTTTAAAACAGTGTGGGTTGATATTATTTCACTTCTGGAAGCTTGCACAGTCCTTCTATGAAAATCTGCCTGAATCCACCAATCCTCTTATCCAGGGGATTGGTATTTATGTGATCGGCCCAGGTGGTGATTCAGAAATGTTCTAGAGCCTTGCTCGGATAAGCGAGATGCGACCTCAAATAGTCATCGTGAGGCCTCCAAGCTCTCTAAAATAGAATCTCTAGAAACCTAGTATAGGTTCTCATAATTTATTCACATTTATAGCACTTATCATATGCCAAACCCTTTGCACACTGCGACAACCCATCATTTTAATGTACTGTAAAAATCATTGTGTGACCTATATTGTCGGTACATGATTTAATTTACTCTCATAATTACATTCTGAAAATATTAGAGCATGCTTATGTGAGTTGAATATATTATTTTACCACTATTAAGATCCTTCACAAAGCCTACTGATGGTGTTTTATTTAAGAGTTATTATTTAAACATTGCTTTTACATTTTTTAACAGTTTTTTTTTTCTAGATGCACATTTATGTTTGTTTTTTTCTAGATGCACATTTGTTGAGTAATTATTGTTTCATATTTAAATTAAAATTGTAAACATGTAGCCTATTGTACCTTTGGTTGAGTTGTGTAGATGGCTATGTCATGAACTTGTGCTCATTATTTAATATTTTAAGCTGAATTAAAACTATTTTTTAACACACATTGGATAAGTATTTTCTATAGGCTAATTCATATATTTTCCTAAGATCTTACATGACAAAAAAAAAATTAAGGTGTTTGAAAACAAGGTGTTTTGAAAGATAATTGGTTCATAAAGGAATGGGGATAGTGGGTAGTGGATGAGGTTCCACAGTGATGGTTTACATACCCTGTTCTCATCACAAGATATTGTTGGGAAATCAAGTCTCTTAGATTACATTAGGTAGGAAGGACACACAGCACAAATGGGAGATTCTAGAACTGTTAAAGTAAATAATTACTGTACAGTGTTTGACTGGCAAACCCATTGGAAAGAGACCATTGGGAAGACCTAGATGCAACTGGGAGAATAATATTAGAATGGACCTGAGAGAGAGTGTAATGAAGGAGACTGGATAGAGCTAACTCAAGATAGGGATAAGTGGTGTACTTTAGTGGGATAATGAACTTTTAAGTTCCTAATGCCACAGATTAAGTAAGTCATTGATTGTTATTTATTACAGCTGCACTTGGTCCACTGGAACTCTGGCAAATACAAAACCTTCGGAGAGGCTGCGGGACAGCCTGATGGTCTGGCCGTGCTTGGAGTCCTTTTCAAGGTATCGGAATTGCTGACATTTATCACTCGATAGGGTCGGCACTTGTGGTGTATTTGCGCTATTTACAATTACTCGAGCTTGGATTGGTGGTCAAATCCTGGTCAGGTGTACTGGGTGGATTTTCTAAATGGCTTATCACTCTCATTCCTTGAAAATGTGGGTATATTTTCTCTAAATTCTATCTCCCTCATCCCTACCCAATTAGTGTAATATGTAGATAGCCCAAATGCATATACCTATTCATAATTATTCAGAGACTGGGTACATAAATGTTTTAAGTGTTTGTTGTACCCAATAAGACAGTGGCTACATACATATTTTTTTCTTAGCACCATGTCTTACTACCCATTCGGGCTATACAACTATATACTAATTATTCTAATGTGATAGGGTTAAGGAGCGTTGAATTTAAGATAAAATATACCTGCATTTGCGTGAAAAGTGGAAAACCATTTAGAAAAAGTCACCATTAGTACACCTGAACAGGATCAAACCCCTCTTCCCACCATCGGCAGTCTAGTCTATTGTGAGAGTGACGCCCTAGACCATGCGGCCACGGATGCGGGGGCTACATAATTAGTAGCTAACCAACTCTTAACTATCAGATATCAGATAAAAGTGTGCTTTTCTGCACTCTTTGTTATGCAAAAAAGGAAATTGATATGACTGGAATATTATTTTATTTTTAAAATATTTGTTCGCTAACATGATTCCAGTCATATTAATTTTAATATCCCATTTCTACGAATGCTGAAAACAGTGCAAAACTGTGATGTCTTGTTTGAGCTGAAATATATATTTTAGTTACAAATTAATTAAGGGATTAAGTGTGCTTTGAAAAAAAGAGAAATCTGTGTACTGAAAATGTTTTTTTCCCCAAAATTGTTTTCCACTCTCCCTACAAGCAAATGCGGGTACACTTAATCTAAATGCAACCTTTCTCATAATTAGCTCTTTACCATAGTTAGTAAAATGCGTACAGTCCAAACAAGTAGACTAACGTGGTGCTAAAAAAGTTTGTTTTCAATTTTGTGTATTATAATAAATTATAGAGCTGATTTAACATTATTTGTAGTTGAATAATTTACTTAATAATAGTTTAAATATGTATTTTTTAGGCAGGCAAATCCCACTCTGAGCTAGAGAAGATTGTCAAGTTGATTCCCAAGATCACGCATCGAGGACAGAAAGTACCTACCACTGAGCCCATTGACATTGTCAAGTTTCTTCCACGTGGGTTATTAATATTTTTCTAAAAAGAATAATTTTATAATCTATAGATTTAGAGTGATACTAAATAAACACTATGTTGAGGTTAATTGTCGCTCAACTATTAAATTATTCATTGTCTTGTTGGTAGACATGTAACGCGAAAATGTATCATTTTGTTTTGCTTTGTTATTTATTATAAGAACAACTTGAATTCTTTGTTGTTATCTTTTATTTTAAGTTCAAGTAAAATATCAGACACAACATAGATAGACAAGAATTAAATGACGTGTTGAATATTTGTTATTTGTTATTTACCGACATAGACAAACAAAAGTTATTAATTTGCTCAATAAACTTCGTAAAATCAACAACCTGTGTCTTTGCTGTCCCAAAGCTTAATAGGTTATGGACCCAGGACAGTGCTGTAGGACAACGTGGACTAAAGCAAAGACAAGGAAAAGCAAATAATTTGCCAGCCGAAAGCAACAAGTCGAAGCCGCAAGACGTGAGCAGTAAGCCGTTAGTAGTAAGCCAAAAGTAGCAAGTCGTACGCCGCATGC
>CABFVX010002257.1:16873-121833 GCA_902151425.1 Timema shepardi | reverse complement strand
TGTGTAATACCTGCTTCAGAAGTAATAGCTACCCCCTCCCAACACAACCCTCTCTAACATAGTTACAGTCTCACCAGGAATGGGTATTTAACCACCATACAAACAAACAGGACACAAATTCACACTTATCATTCAGAAAAGTGAGTAGTGAAAATAATTATGTTTTAGTATCCATACATTTATAAAATATTGATAGTATTTAAAATATATATATATATATATATACTTATTCAACGTAAATGCCTAAAAATGACTAAAAACTTATTTTAAAAGATTCAAAAAATATCTAAAATTGATTTAAAAAGGTACTTAAACCAATAAAATACAACCTTAATGCCAAAATGACAAGAAACAACAAAAATACCTATAAAATTTGCATTTCTATAACAAAGGGGATTATAAAGAAGAGAGTTTATGTACTCAAGAGCAATGTATGGGACAAACCAAAATAAATGGTACGAGGCACCACACAGACCTTCTCGCGCTTATACTTTAAAATAGACTTTTACTAAAAACTTGTAAGCTTTGCGAGACTAAATAGTAGGTATATATTGTTGTAGGAACACTAGACCAAGATAATAAATTGAATAATATTTAATGTTACTTGCTTACTCTATAGCACTAGGAAATCTGTTACAGAAAAATTGAGAAAAGAGAAACATCTTTGTCCACCAAAGAGAATAAGAATATAATTCATGATAAAACACCTGAATTAAAAAATGCGATATATTTGATTATAGCTCAGAAATTATTGATTTTATTAAAAAATATTTATAACAAAAGATATGTATCCTTAGTAGTACTACAACTTTACAATGATAAGATATTTCGTATTTCAACTAGTTGCTGAGAAATGATGAAAATTGGAAAATTTCCCTCCTGTAAAGTATCCTCAAAGTCATTTTCATGAAAAAATTAGAATTATCATCTTGTTTATAATAATAAATAGAGTATATATATAAAACATAAATTTTAATTAAAATCGTTTGAGCTAGTTTCGAGAAAATAGATTTTTTTCTCTTTATGCCCTTCAATAAACTACCCTTAAATTTAGGGTTGAATATCTAATTCCAAAAACTCCTTGATAGGAACTTATAAACACCCCAGATACCAATTTATAGCCCAATCTATGAAATGATTTCGGCTCCAACCCTAGTTACAGACAGACAGACGGCATCGTGCAAACTACTTTTTCTTTGTTTTCAGGGGGTCATGCATGAAACGTCAACATTTATCAAAATCTTGAATTTGAATTTTTTTGACGATTACAATACTTTCTCTCCGAGGTGTTGAGACAAAGTAAAAAATGACATGTCATTAAATACCGGGTCCTGGTCATTACTGTCAATACAGACAGATTCCCCNCCCCCTCCTCCCCCGAGGAATGTTTTGAATTAGATATCATACTCTAAAATTAAGAGTAGTTTTCTGAAGGACAAAAATAGATAAAGTTGATTTTCTCCAAACTCGTTTTAATAATTTAGACTAAACTTTGTATATAGGTAGTGTTTAACATTACAAATAAAATGGCTATTCTCATTTTTGAATGAAAATGACTTTAGGGACACTTTACTTCAGTAGAAATTTTAAATTTTGGTTAAATCTCCGTAACTATTTTAGATATGAAGTAACCTATCATATTAAAGTTGTAATACTATTCAAAATTAAAATCTTTTATTTGGAATATATTTTTATAAAACCAATAGTTTATGAGATATAAGCATATATATATATATATATATATATATATATGAAATACGAACTTTATTTATTTTAAGATAAAAGAGAAAGAANATATATATATATATATATATATATATATATATATTATGGTTCTAAATGAAATTGATTGATATGCTCTTTGGTGTATAGAGATGTTCCTCCTTTATGATTGTTTCTGTAACAGTGTGTATTATTTCATTTATTCTCTCTGGTTGATTGTTTCTGACACAATACGTGTTATTTCGTTTCACAAATCTTACTAGTGTTTAGTTGTATTTATCTCAATATGAAAGGTAGAGAAAGTATGGAAACTTTGCTGACATTGGAAGTTAATTTTGAGTCTTCTAAACCCACAGCTGTATTAAGAACTATCAAGTACAATTTGATTGTGACCAAAATAGCTTTAATTGTTTATAATCCGTGATATTATCATGACACCAAATAGTTGAATATGAAAATGAGCATTTTATTTATTCTAGAAAGGTGGGGAACACGTGTATTTGAGGAAATATTTAAATTAAGAATGAGATGGATGGACAAAACCATATGTAAGAATAAAATGAAGAAACGGTGGGTGATCGCTTATCGCCTATGTTGATCAGGAGTCCCAAAAGATTGCTGACCCATGTCTTAAATTATTATTATTATTATTATTAGCACCGCGTCTTACTACCCGTTCGGGTTATACGCACTTACGCTAATTTGTAATGGTAGGGTGATTATGAGATGAAATGAAGGACCTACAGTTTAACGTGGAATCCGAACCACGGTGGAGGCCTAGCATTCCCCACATTCACAAGATGTCTTGTCAGAGGTGAAGGAAGGGTTTGGTGATCAGATAAATCTCTTGTCTTAAATCCCGGGGGGAGGGGGATGGGGAGTGTCTTGTTATTGAACTCCACGTATCCCTTTACGGATTACTCAAATTGTAGTATACTTCATTTTTCTCAAATTTTGACAATTGATGATATTTCGCATATCATAGATAGATACAGAGAGAGATTTAAGAATATATGGATGGATAGATAGATATTTACAGTATACTTTAGAAATAACGATTTTTTATATTTTAATTATTTAAATTATATGCCATTTGAGAATATTTAGTTTATAAATAAGAAAGATAAATAATTTACCAACTTTGCGAAAAGGACGCACCAAACATCTTAAAAGACCACAGGTTCACTAGCCATGATCTAGTTTAAGTTTCGTCCAGGTTAAAATATCAAACCATGCTCTTACTGGTCTACATGCTCGTACTGGTCTACATGCTCTTACAGGGTTCAAATCCCACCGGGGTGAACTGAGTGTGTTTCTTCCTAAACCATTTTCCCCGCACACGCGGCTACTTTTCCTCCAAATTCTACTCTACTCATCCCTAACACATTAGCGTTATTAATTCACGACCCGAAGTTCTGACCAAATTAAACACTTATATTCCATTTGACTTGTGTCGAGCCGTGGTTAAACCTCTTACGAAGAATCTTTGTTGTATTTAAACACATAAAGAAATGATATAATTGGCTGCAAAAACTTAAGTCAGGTTAAGTATATTTTCCATTTGTTTGTGATGAGGCCTTGAGCTGGCTCTAGAATCCACCAAACAAACACACATGTCGGCAAGAGATCACTTCTGCTTGTCCTGACAAATAACACGATTAGAACACACATAATCTTGTTTCTCAATTACCGTCATTGGTAGATTCACTCGTCAATTATTAACGCAGCGTGTAATCGACTTCGCCTTAATAGTAGAAACCAATCTCTTTTGATTTGGATTACGTCTATCACGTTTACCTAATTCAATCTATAATTGTTTCAGGCAATACCATTTGTAGAGTTTATAAAAATGTGAGGGGTTGACAAAAAAAATGGCCAATATTTTAATGGACTTATTAAACAGGTAGGTAACTCATCAGTCGGTTAGCCGCACGGCTAGTTTGCTTGATGCAGACTTGAGACTTTAGATATAGGTCTGGTTAGAGCAGGAGTGTTTATTGGAGGACTAAAAACCAGTACCAACGGTAGTGGCTATCATGGCATAAACATCTGCTCCTTCAGTAGTGAACATAGGCCACCAGCTACAACTCTTGTCGATACACTAGGTGACAAGTTAACATACTGAAGACAGTGCCATCTCTTTCTCTCTCTCGCTCTTTATATATATATATATATATATATATATATGTGTGTGTGTGTGTGTGTGTGTGTATGTGTGTGTGATAGAGAGAGAGACAATCTTAATTCGTTGTTATAGAGTGTTTATTGTGTGTGTGTGTGTGTGTGTGTGTGTGTGTGTGTATAAAAGTTAGGATTAAAAAGTAAACAATTTTCACACTGATTTTTATCACTTTTTAAATAAATAATCAACAAAATTTGTAAGTTCATGGAAACGTACGAGGTTTTTTAAATACACACTCACAAAAACAATCTCGGGCCTTAGAGGATTTAACTCTATTAAAAAGATAATCCCTGTTCTTGTAAACGTATTATTTCAAATTACTTAAAAATTGCATGGTAATAATTAATATATTCTTATCTAGTTTTTAAATCGAATATAGCCATTTTATGAGAATTTCACCAAGCCATGTTAAACAAATTTAAATAGTAAACTAATAAAACATAAGAACTGACATAAACTGGGTATTAAAATAGTATCAAATAATGTAAAAAAAAATTATCACCGCGTCTTACTATCCGTTTGGGTTATAAATTTTAACTACGCTGAAGATTTGATGGATTAGTAATGTTATATTTAGAGGAAGTTTACCCGCATTCACGTGGAAGAAGAGCGGGAAACCATTTAAGAAAAACCACCCTTAGTGGACCCTACCGTGATTCGAACCACGATCTCGTCCGTGGCAGCGTGCATTCAAATTCCATCCAAGTGGGTTTTTTTGTCTTAATTATTTCTCACCATAATTTCTCGTAAATGCAGGTACTTTTCCTCTGAAAGTTATCTTTCTCATCTCTACCACATTAACTTAATTAAATATACACTTACAACCAGTACTGGTACTGAAACGATTTTTTTTTAAATCTATCTTTAAATCACGTTATTATAAATCAAATAGATGTCTTAGATGTTCAGTTGTTAGGAAGATACGCAGAGTTAAAGGGACGTTTATTTTTCTAGCAATAAAATATCGAGGGCATGTTGATGATAACATAATAATAAAGCCCTTAAATTACATAAAGCTTTTTTTACTGATTTTTGACTCCCCCGCCCTCCTTCCACGTAAGGTTTCCTAAGATTTCCCCCCGCCCCCCGCCCCCACCACCACCACTCAATCTTATGTATTTTATTTTACGATTTGTTCAATTTTATTATTTTAATCGTTTAGATTATTTTAGACAAAAGGATTGGTAATAAAGCGGTTGATTTAAAATTCTATAATACTTTAACTGTAGTAAGTAAATAAAATATGTGTAATTTTAATATTCGTAGTTAGCTAACGAGCTAGTCGTGTTCAGTTAGACTGCCAAGTAAGGGGAGATCCAGGTTCGAATCTCGGTTGGGTGAACTGGGGGTGGTTTTTCTAAATGGTTTTCCACTCTCCCTCCATGCGAATGCGGGTTCACTTCCTCTAAATTCAACCTTCCCCATTCCTAATCCATTAGCGTAATTAGTACCTAAGCGTATAGCCCGAACGGGTAGTAAGACGGGGTGCTAAATATATAGATTTAAAAAAGTATATATATAATTAAAATATTTATTTTCTGACAAAAATTAGAGATTTTGTCTCACCATAAACATTGCTAAAAAAATGTTACTTAAAATAAATGATGAGCCCCTTCGTCTCCCTCGTAATAAGACGTATGACAATAATGACACCCCCCTACCCCCGAAAAAAATCCTTAGGTAATTTAAGGACGTCCTCCTACAACTCATCAGTAGTTCATTACCGATGGAAGTCTAGTGTCAGATGTGCGACAGCCAGTCCAATGATTTGCTCTGCACTTAGCGACATCTCAATGCTTTTCTTTTGATTGATCGATTTTTATTCTCCAATGGTATCGATGAGCTATCGATGTTTCGCCTAAACGCAAATAAAAATTAGCAAACAAAATATATCGCCATTCAGGAGAAATAAAATAATTTTATTCCTTCATAAGCTTTACATTTTTAGAGGCTATGTTGCTTAGTAATTTATCTAGTAGGGGCATTATTTTATTTAATGACTCTTTCCTTTTTAATATATTTATTATTATCACCGCGTCTTACTACCCGTTCGGGCTATACGCACTTACACTAATGTGTAATGGTAGGGTGAATGAGAGATGAAATGGAGGACCTACAGTTTAACGTGGGATCCGAACCACGGTGGAGGCCTGGCACTCCACACATACACAAGTTGTGATTAATACACGTCTTGTCAGAGGTAAAGGAAGGGTTTGGTAATCAGATAAATATGTGCCGGGACCGAGGATTGAACCCTGGACCCCAGCACAGAAGTTTGACACCTTACCCCTAGACCACCAGGTTGCTCTCGAAACTTGGTTACTTTCATCCAACTGACGTATCTACAATAAAAAAATACAGGTAGTCACTAACTAACAAATATATATATATATTTTTTACATAGCTCCTTTCTGCACACACCAATTCCAATATTCTTCTGATCGACCTCAGTGGTATTGAGGTAAAGTGTTCGCCTCAAAGCTCGTTGTTCGTGGGTTCAAGCCTAGCCGGGGTCAACGGATTTTTCTTGAGAGATAAAAATTCGTAGTAAAGCTTCCTTCTAAGGGGAAGTAAAGACGTAATCGGTCCCATGTTAATTTTGGTACATAAATGGACCCTGGAAGGTATGCGACAATCCCTTTCCCGCCAGAATAGGTGGGCTCTCTCACGCTCGCTTATTGAAATTCTCGTGTACCAATATAATCACTCTTTTCAGAAAGTGCACGTTAAATACCTGAAGTAGATAAATAAAAAATAATTACCTTTCTGTATTTCTGAATGAAAATTCTGGTTACAAACAGTTATAGTCCTTGTCCTAATGTTTAGCCTATCATACGCCAAATTGTGAGCATGTAAAAGGTTAATAATCATCACATATGTATCACACGTATTTTTCTAATATCTATTTAGTGTTCGAGTGTTTTTACTTTCTCGCTATCCTACAGGTAGAGAAAGTATTGTGATCGTTAATTTATAAGCATTGATCAATGTCACAAATAGAATGGCTAATCTCAATTTTTCATCAAAATGACTTAAAGAGTTCCGGTCTGATGAGTATTTTTTGTATCATATCTCCGTAACGCTTAAATATATGAAATTATTTGTCACGAAAATATGTAAGTCTATTTAAATTAAACATCATTATTTGAAACATATTCTGATAAAACCAATAATTTTCAAGCTATACGCAAATATATATATATATATATATATTTAACGTTTTTAACACTCAGATAAAATATTGCAACCGTCAAAAAAATCTAAACTGAAATGTTGATTGATGTTAAGTTTTCACGACGCCCGAACCCTAAAAAGTGGTCTTTGCAATGCCACGTGTGTGTGTGTGTGTGTGTGTGTGTGTGTGTGTGTGCTTAACCCTAAAATTAAGAGTATTTTACTAACGGGTGAGAAGAGAAAATATCGTTTTTCTCAAAATCGGCTCTAACTGTTTTGATTAAAACTCGTATCTAGACTTTTATTAAGATTATAAACATAATGGCTATTTTCATTTACCCATGGAAATGACTTTTAGGATATTTTACTTAAGCAGATCTTACCATATCTCCTCAACTATATGAGATACTAAATAACTCATCATTGCAAAATTGTAACACTATAATAAATAAAAATCTTTAATTTGAAATATATTTTTATAAAACCAACAGTTTCTGAGATATTGGCAAACATAGTAATACAATATTGTAAGCTTTAGTTATTATTATTATCACCGCGTCTTACTACCCGTTCGGGTTATACGCACTTACGCTAATGTGTAATGGTAGGGTGAATGTGAGATGAAATGAAGGACCTACAGTTTAACTTGGAATCCGAACCACGGTGGAGACCTGGCATTCCTCACATTCACAAGATGTCTTGTCAGAGGTCAAGGAAGGGTTTGGTAATCAGATAAATCTTTGCCGGGACCGAGGATCGAACCCCGGCCGCCAGCATAGAAGTCTGACACCTTACCCCTATACCACCAGGTCACCGTAAGCTTTAGTTGTACAAAGATACTACTTAAGTTTTAACTGCAGTGTTGCAAAGGATCATGGGTCAACTTACATTCCTACTAGCCTGTAAACTGCTACAACAATCTAGAACAAGGGTCTTCAATCAGTGGCCCACAGGCCACTTCCGGCCCGTGGTAACATTATTAGCGACCCTCTGTCTCATGGAAATTACTAAATAATTTTAAGAGAAAAAAATTACATATATATTTTACATATTCAACTAATGAAGTAAAAACTTATTTTATTTACATATTTTACTTTATTTTATAAAGGATTTTTGCTTTTTACGTGAAGATTACGTTTTAATATAAATGTACTTCTAACCTACAAATGACAACTCTAGTAGACAGAACAAATCGCACTACCACCTACAATGAAACAACAGAGAACACGCTTCACGAGAAATCCTAATCCCTTGTGTGAGTATAAGAATAAGATAATACGAATATATTAATATTCATTCAATCCTAATATTGTGGGTACAGTATTGCGGGCAAACAGAGACAGAAATGTGGGCCCTGTAACATAAAAATGTTGAAGACCCCTGCTCTCAAATTTTGACTAACACGTGAATCAAGCTTTACTGTACTTTGAGCTAATTGCACTTGCTCGGGAATCTATTAGCTTCACCTAGAAACCGTTCCGATCCAAAACATCCAACAGAATAGAATTGTGGCCAAGGTTGAACCAGTACGACAATTCTGTCATCCATCCAACCATCCATCTATCCATCCTTCTCCCGTGATCACAATGGCTCCATTCACTTTCAAAGGTAAAAGTGGGACATTTTCCAGTCGATAAGTAACTTACTTAAGGAAACCCTGAGTGTTAATACAAAGTCACGTAGCGTCGTGATTAAGAATCAAAGCTATGATGTGATGTGCTGATTAACATGACAGGGCTTACGCGGATCTAATAAGTCCCTGGTGCGAGGGAAATATAAGGTTTTCTTAAACATGTTTTTACTTTATCACGAATTCTCGGAGAAAAGAAGTAGCGTAATAGTAAAAAAAATTGAATTTGAGATTTTAATGGATATCGACGTTTCATGACTCTCTTCAATGCCATCTGTCTGTATGTCTGTCTATTACTGAGACTAGATACGAAACCATTCTACTGAATGTGCTAAGAATTATTATTTAGGCTTTCATAATCTTCCCTCGAGGAGTTTTGGGAATTACACAATCAACCCTAAAATTAAGGGTAGTTTACTGAAGGGTGAAAAAATGAAGAAAAAAAGTTGTTTTTTCAAAATCGACTCGAACGATTTGGATTAAAATTTGTATCGAGGCCTTTTTTAACATTAAAAATACGCCCTTCGGTGGCTGAATGGTGTAAGGCGCTACTCTCACAGTGGACTAGACTAACTATGACGAAGAGATTGCGGTTCTAATCTCGGTCGGATGTACTGAGTTTTTTTTTTTTCAAAACGGCTTTCCCCTTTCCCTCTAAGCGAATTTGGGCACATTTCTTATAAATATAACCTTCCTAATCCCTAACCCGTTAGCGTAATTAGTCCATAAGCGTATAGCCTGAACGGGTAGTAAGAAGCGGTACTATTAAAAATAAAAATAGTGGATCTCATTTTCCTGTGAAAATGGCTGTAAGTTTACTTTAAACTAGCAGATATCTCTAATTTTGATAATATCTCCTTGACTAATTGAGATAAGAAATAGCTTGCTGCTGCAAAATTGTAGAATTATTAAGAATAAACCACTTTTACTTGAAATTATATTTTATAAAAGAGCTATCGGTAAATCTATTTTTTGGGAAATAGAGAGTTGTAAATGCACGGAACAAATAATAAATATGTTTCAATGACGAAGTATTTTATTTATTTTCACATTTCTTACCAGTTGTTTGTATAGTTTGGATTAAGTAACAAGAACGTCTGCACGGTGCCCCGTTCCACTCATTTATTGGGTCTTCGTTTTATGCCACTGTCTGGGATAAACGTTTTTAACTATACCAACGGGGTAGAGATGAGAAAGGAACAAATTAGAGGAGATCTACCCACATTTGCGTTGAAGGAGATGGGTAATGTAAAACCATCCTTGATACTTTTGGCCAGGACTCGATCCTAGACCTTTCCGTTACCGGAATATCATACTAGATGAGTCTGACGTCTATACTGGAGCGTGTTACTTTAAGAAATTGGTCATTTTTATTTTTATTGTTAAACTATTTAGGTACAAAACATTTTTTGGGTGCACAAAATAGGCACGGTACCATTTAATAATGACAATTAAAATTTGAAGGGGTGAGAGAAGTCAAGTGAAGTGACCTCTTTGTGGTGATCTTCACTTGTCTGTCGACAGGATCTTGGCCTTCACACATTTACCAACTATCTCAGAGAGACCTGGGTGCGAATCCCTGTTAACGACTGAAATGAAGTTCCATGTGGGTTGGAAGCAGATTGTGAGTTATCATAGTATTAGTCAACTACCCATCACACACTCGTGGTATGATGATAACTACCCAACACAGACTTGTGGTATGACGATAACTACTCAATACACACGCATAGTATGACGATAACTACCCATCACACACTCGTGATATGATGAAAACTACCCATCATAGAATCCTAGATTTATTACAAACCCCATTTAGTTAAATATTATTAGGTTAGTATATTTAAAATAAATCATGACATCAGATTCTTAATCTAAAACTTGAATGACGTAAGCAAGGCCTATGAATCATTAAGCTCGGCCTCTGAATTTCCAAACAATGTGAATATTTTATTGAAATATCTACCTATAAAGACGGATCAGGGGCGTAAGTAATACCTCCACAGGGGAGCCATGGTACATGCGCGGCCCTTTCTCTTTCTAGGGTGTGAATAAGGTGAATCACTCATGAAATGACCTTGTTCCGAGGTGTGGGGGCTGGTCCTGACAACGGACCACGAGAAGGCATCACCACAGATTATAGGTAGGGTGTTAGTGTGCCATAATTATACTTACAGTACAGATGGCTCATTTTAACCGAATTGGTGGGCAGGTGGTCTAAATGTTAGGCTCATATAGTCTTGTTTGTCAGTGGAGGTCGGAGTTTGAATACCAGTCAGCTGTAATGAAGAAGCATTACTTCTAAATCGTTTCCAAATATCTTTTCACAAAAATGTATGTACTTTTACTCATAGCTACACCTTCTTCACCTTAGTCTCAATAATGTAAATGGAATTCGTATGTTCCAGAGGGATAATGAGTGAGAAGATGAAAAAATCTACCTGGATAGTTTTAAAAGTTTCAATAAAAAATAATTCCTTTGTGGGTGCCATCTATTTTAAGTTAATGGTAATTGTTCTCACACTGCTGTATTTCTTATGGTAATGTCAGTTCTGAAGCTTCCAAACCACTAAAACAATCCTCAACTATCTCAGAATGTTCTGTTGTGACCCTCACACTGCTGTATTTCTTATGGTAATGTCAGTTCTAGCTTCCAAACCACTAAAACAATCCTCAACTATCTCAGAATGTTCTGTTGTGACCCTCACACTGCTGTATTTCTTAAGGTAATGTCAGTTCTGAAGCTTCCAAACCACTAAAACAATCCTCAATTATCTCAGAATGTTCTGTTGTGACCCCCATACTGCTGTATTTCTTATGGTAATGTCAGTTCTGAAGCTTACAAACCACTAAAACAATCCTCAACTATCTTAGAATGTTATGTTGTGACCCTCACACTGCTGTATTTCTTAAGGTAATGTCAGTTCTGAAGCTTCCAAACCACTAAAACAATACTCAACTATCTCAGAATGTTCTGTTGTAACCCTCACACTGCTGTATTTCTTAAGGTAATGTCAGTTCTGAAGCTTCCAAACCACTAAAACAATCCTCAACTATCTCAGAATGTTCTGTTGTAACCTTCACACTGCTGTATTTCTTAAGGTAATGTCAGTTCTGAAGCTTCCAAAGCACTAAAATAATCCACTATCTTAAAAAGTTTTGTTGTGGTCCTTTGCAAAGCTCACTTTTTTTTTTTAGAGAGAGAAAGGTTGGTTCTATGTTCTCAGCCATTTAATTTTTTATCTCAGAAATAAACCATTTCACGTGAAACGTCCTTGAAAATGAGCTAGTTACATCTTATCATGATTATTTTAACATAAAACTTGTAATCCTAAGTATGTTATCCTATAAGGACATGTTGATGCCTTTCAACTAAATTATGAATTTCTGTATTGTGGTCTTGAACCGAAACCATTTTATCTGTTGGGTTAAAAGGGTTATTTTTTTTTTCTAACCACAGATGTATTTTTTTGGAATTATATACCTAACCCAAAATTTAATGTTAGTTTACTTGAGAGTGAAAAAAGAACAAAAAGATTTTCTCAAAATCGGCTCTAACGATTTTGATTAAATTTCGTATGTTCGTATCCATATCAATGCAACTCTTTGAGATAGGAAGTAACTTATCATTGTAAGGATTTAGGATTATTAGAAATAAAAAAACTTGTATTTTAAATATATTTTTCAAAACAGATAATTTCCTAGTTATCAGTAAATATACTTTTTTAAATGAGGTCAAGGAAATGGGGGGGTTGATTGTAAGACTCTTTAGGAAACATATATGTTCCTTTTTATCAATATGTTTTTGTAACTGTGTTTACTATTTAGTTTCACATATTTTACTAACTGTAAGTGAATGTCTCCATGTTTAGATAAAGGAGTGGTAAAGTGTGTTTGTGGTATAGCGTACGATTTATTTGTTCTGTTAAGCAGGGAAACAGGAATGGTCATTACGATTCTATATCCCCGCTGATGACTAAACGAGTTGTTCTATATTTGCGTTAGTCTCGTCAAAGTGATTAGAGACAGATGTTATTTTGTCAAGTTTTGTTGATGTGCGGGCCCCACCAAATGAAACCCCCAAACGTGGTCGGACTGCAGACACAACAGTCACAAGGAAGGCAGTCTCTTGAGTTACCTGGAGATCAGCCAAAATGTTGTGTTAGTGGGACATGATTGCACTCTTGGCTACTACTTCTTTCTTACTCGCCTTTTTTTCATTTTATTTTATCGGAACCAGCCAAAAAAGCCAGCTCATCACAGACACAAGTCATCTCTCAAATAATTCCACTCGAGAGACTCTAGTGGCTGAGCATTGAACTCGTGGCAGAATGGGAGTAGACGACCCACCTCAACGGGCATTGATATCTACTCAGATAAATGATGGAAATACATTGCTGGTGTAGTGGACAGTGCACCTGGCTACGAGTCTAGGGGTCCAGTCTTCTATTCCCGGCTGGTACCTTGGGTGTTTTCCCCGAGAGGGAAACTACCCCAACGGTCACCAGGGTTTGGTTAGTTAGGATTAAATTAGGTTTAAGAGTCTCCATTTGTTCCACACCCACATACTCACTATCACCCTCATACTCGCTATCACCATCATACTCACTATCACCCTCATACTCGCTATCACCCTCATACTCACTATCACCCTCATACTCGCTATCACCATCATACTCACTATCACCCTCATACTCGCTATCACCCTCATACTCACTATAACCCTCATACTCACTATAACCTTCATACTCACTATCACCCTCATACTCACTATCACCCTCATACTCAATATAACTCTCATACTCACTATCACCCTCATACTCACTATCACCCTCATACTCACTATAACCTTCATACTCACTATCACCCTCATACTTGCTATCACCCTCATATTCACTATCACCCTCATACTCTCTATCACCCTCATACTCACTATCACCCTCATACTCTCTATCACCCTCATACTCACTATCACCCTCATACTCACTATCACCCTCATACTCACTATCACCCTCATACTCGCTATCACCCTCATACTCACTATCACCATAATACTCACTATCAACCTCATACTCTCTATCACCCTCATACTCACTATCACCCTCATACTCTCTATCACCATCATACTCACTATCACCCTCATACTCTCTATCACCCTCATATTCTCTATAACCTTCATACTCACTATCACCCTCATTCTCACTATCACCCTCATACTCACTATTACCTTCATACTCTCTATCACCCTCATACTCACTATCACCCTCATATGCTCTATCACCCTCATATTCACTATAACCTTCATACTCACTATCACCCTCATACTCACTATCACCCTCATATTCACTATAACCTTCATACTCACTATCACCCTCATACTCACTATCACCATCACCTCATCTCATCAGGACATGGAAAGAGCTTCCACAGAAAGGATGTACTATTAGTACATTAGTACGTCCCCTGGACAACGGTACATTAGTACTGGATAATATTTCCACTACTGGGCTACCAGGGATGTAAACCAGACACGCTAAATCTATACTTTACAAAACCAAATGTTCACATCCCTTTTGTTGCTTTACTTTTTTGTATAATATACCGGTCTGTGCCAAACTCTATTTTAGATAATAGCCATAGTCGTATTAACACAAACTTTATTCTTTTGGCAAATAATTTGGATGTTTAATTTCCATCTTGACGAGAAATGGGACTATATATAAGTTAGGATTGACAACAAAAAATATTTTAGAGAAAAGGCATTTGAACCCAATAAGTTTGTTTAATAGACTCCAAATTCTATAAAATAATATTTTGTGAAGTGATAATACAAAAAACGTCGCATATGAAAAGTCTACAGAATCTTTTTGACGAAAAATCACACAATGTTGGACGATAGTGACCAAAATTATTGAAATTAAACAAAAATATGTGTAAAAGAGTATAGAAATCTAGATTTTTAGTAATGAATCAGATCAGGATTCAATCCTGAAATCAGTTAAAGATAATTTTAAAATATTAGTTTCAATTCATTGCTCTTTATAGCCTGTATTTTGTTTACGTACATACATGCCAACGAACAACTGAACAGTAAAACTTATTTTACGTTTTGTGTCATCAAGATGAAGTTCAACATAATCAAAATTGTGTCCGTGCTCCAGGCTGCAAAGAAGTGCAGCTGAACTTATTCCATGGAGACACAGAGTGAGAACAGAGCAGAGCCCACCAATAGGAGCTACTGCACCACTGAGCTACTCGGGCTAGTCTCGTGCTTAGGCTCATTAATCACTTGAGAGTCTAAGGGTTTCGCAACATGATTTGAATTCTTTTATTTTTGCTTTCTCTTGAACACTCGATCGTCAAAAATAATTGAAATAGATATTTTGATAAATGTTAAGGTTTCATGACCCCCCCTGAAATCGAAAAAAAAAAAATGTTTTCACGATGTCGTTTGTCTCTTTCGTTGTCTTTATATCTGTCTGTCTGTCTATCTGTATCTCCACACTATTTACCGATTGGACTGAAACTTTGTATCTCGGGTTTTTATAAGTCTCCCGCAAGGAGTTTTTTTAAATCAGATATCTAGCCCTAAAATTATTGATAGTTAACTGAAGGGCCAAAAATAAAAAATATCTATTTTCTCCAAATCTGCTCTAAGTGATTTCGGTTAGATTTGGTATTTTAGGCATTGTTTGGCATCACAAACAAGATGCCGATTCTCATTTTTCCATAACTTAGCATCGTGGAAATTTTCCAATGTTGATCATATATCCGCAACAATTTGAGATATTAAATATATTATCTTTGTAAAGTTGTAGTGCTATTAAAAATAAGAATATTTTATTTGGAATAAATGTTTATAAAACCATTGGTTTATGAGCTATAAGTATATATATCTGGGGCTCTTCGACAATTGAAATGATTGCTATAATCGTCACCCTCCTCGGTGGCGTAGTTAGCTAACGCGCTTGTCGTGTTGAGCTCAACCGCTGAGGACGGGGAGATCGAGGTTCGAATCTCAGTCGGGTGAACTGAGGGTGGTTTTTCCTAAATGGTTTTCCACTCTCCCTCCACGCAAATGCGGGTTCACTTTCTTTAATTCAACATTCCTAATTATTATTATTATTATTATTATTATTATTAGCACCGCGTCTTACTACCCGTTAGGGTTATACGCACTTACGCTAATGTGTAATGGTAGGGTGATTGTGAGATGAAATGGAGGACCTACAGTTTAACGTGGAATCCGAACCACGGTGGAGGCCTGGCATTCCTCACATTCACAAGATGTCTTGTCAGAGGTGAAGGAAGGGTTTGGTAATCAGATAAATCTGTGCCGGGACCGAGGATTGAACCCCGGCCGACAGCATAGAAGTCTGACACCTTACCCCTAGACCACCAGGTCACCAACATTCCTAATCCATTAGAGTAATTAGTACTTAAAGCGTATAGCCCGAACGGGTAGTAAGACGCGTTGCTAAATAATAATAATAAGAAGAAGAATAAGAATATGTTCGTTGGAGGACAGAGATATTCCTCTTATCTCAATGTTTCTTTATCAGTACATATTATTTAATTTGTGCTTTTGGGTGGAGTGTTTCTGCTACAAAATATAATATTTCATTTTACCAATCTTAAGAGTTTTAATAAAAGGTATATTTTAAGTTAAAATAGAAAGTCTGTAGGGTGCACCGTGTTATTTATTTTCCCTGCGAAAGTAAGAATACCACCGTATTTATTAAGGTTTTGAGTATTTATCATAAAAACGTTTATAAACTTCCAAAAATATATTCAAGTTGGTTTTATAACAATCAAAATAGAAGGAAAATCAATAATTCAAAACTTGCTTGTAAATCCTCAAGTCAGAGTCTGTAATGGACATGTGAGATTGTCAGCTACTCGGTAACTATCAGATACACGGTCGACGGTGATTGGCGGGTCGATATTTATGCTGTCGCTTGTAATAGTCTCTAAATATAAAACTTAAAATATAAAAACTTATAATCCTACCCACTGTTCTTTATGGATGTGGAACGTGTTCTCTATAGGAACAAACAAGAGAATGGAAATAGTTGCATCCCCAAACATATTCAAAGATAATACAGGCGCTCAGGATGAGGTAGGGTGGTCATGTGGCGCATGTGGGTGACGACAGGCATGTACACAACATTTTAATTGGTAAATCTGAAGATACAAGATATCTTGGTAGGCTGATACTTCAGTGAGAGGATAATATGAAAATGTATTTGAAGGAAGTTGTGGTGTCAGTTTAGGGATTGGATGGAGGTGTCTCGGGATAGGGTTGACTGGCGAGCTTACCTTCTGATGGACATCAACTTCCCAGTTCCCTAAGACCAGAGAGTTATATAGAGTAGATCATTAGTGCACTGATACAAAGATCCAGGGTTTGATTCCCATGTCCTTGGTTTCATTTTTTCAACACCAATTATATCGGAGCATCAGCAGGTCCACCCTAAATGATCAGTTCAATGTATCGTGTAAAAAGCTAATTAGGCTGACATCTTTCATTTCAGAATAATTTCAGTCGTTTCAAGCCACTGAGGGTTGTGTTTTCGTCGCCGCGTCTCACTACACGTACAATTTGACCACATATATTAGCCTAATTATACTAACTCGGTAGGAATGAGGAATTGTACCCACATCTGTGTGGATAAAGAGTGGGAGAATATTTAGAGAAACCCGCCCTTAATACACCTAGCCACTATTCAAACCCTGACCTCCCAGTCAGCAGCAAACCAGGCCAGATTAGCTTAAACATAGTCCGCGTGTCCCCAATGATATCAGAACTAAATTGAAACCCGATTTCAATGAGAACCAATTCATTTGGGATAATATTTGCTCCGAGTAATTAGCTTAGAACAAAGACACTAGTCCGACACCTTAGCTCTATCGGTATCTTGTCTGTCCACTGAACTAAGCGTCCCAGGTTCGATTCCCGACACGACTTAAAAATGTATCACTGATGAAATTGAGATGTGGCTTTTCTCTCTCAGAGTGATGAGTTAACGGCCTTGGGGCTGGATGTTGTGTCTTTCCTAGATTTGAGTTAGTCAATTAGTCGTGTGTTGTCATAATCAGTGGGTTCAGGAAGTGATTGTTAAATACAGACATTGTCCATTGATCATTGTCATTGTCCATTTGAAAAAACGAGTTTTCTGAAATGGGGAATATAATGAGAGTTTTTTTAGATAAGATAAATAATTCCCTATCCATTTACAAATAAATAATATTATGTAATAGTTAGTGGCAGGATTGAGCAAATTTACCCTTATGTCGGCATGAGCGCCATTTGCAACAATCTGCAATGGCGTGGATGACTGGATACAGACTTTGGTATACATGGCAACTTGAGTTTGTATTTTTAAAAGTTTTCCATCTTTATATATATCTTACAATATAAATGTAACAAAGAAGTTGTAAGACAATGTTATTTTGTAACTTGTTACATTTTGCGTGTTGTTTAACATTTGTTCTAAAACAGTGACAAAAACGACTAAATACTGTTTAACAAATTATAACATGTTTTATCTAATCAGGACCATGGCCGCGGTTTGTGTAGTGTTTTGCAGAAAGAAAGAGAGAGAGAGCCAAAAGATGGTCTTGGGTTTGACCATCCTTATTCGCGAGAGTTAAATACTGTGGGAGTGACCTTTTGACTGATCTTCAACGAGATGACCATGACCTGTTGACTGGGAAACTTAGAGCTGATGGCAGTTTTAGGAACTTTGTTCGGTTGACCAGCCACGACTTTGAATAATTTATTAATTATTACATTGGTAATCAAATAGAAAGAGGAAAAAAATACTTCCTTTTAGGGATGCTATACCAGTGGCTGTAACATCAAGATTTCAGCTAATGGCGACTCCTATCAGCTAAATTGTACCAGAAGTGTATGAAGTTCTGTTTGAGTTACGGGGCGGGGGGAGGGGGGGATGACAGTTTATCCAACTTGTTACATAATGTAAACAGTCCTGTAAAAGGTGTAAAACAAAAGTTACATTTTTTCTTTGTTCTTTAAAGAAACTGGTCGGAAAAAGTGTAACTTGTTATAAAACATTAATGTTTTATAATATTTTTAATTTGATTTTCTAACAAGATGTAAAACATCGTTATGAAACACAAAGTTTTAAAACTTTTTACATAATTTAAACGGACCTTAAGAGCTTGAAGGGCTAGAAGTGTATGTCGTATCAAACATTATGTTGTAAATTTGTATATAAAGTATCCCCTAAGATAAATACAGTCTAGAATATATCCTCACTTTACCCCCAAAGCGTGTGATAGAGTTCTAATCTCAACATGATATTCTACAAGCCAGGGGTGGCAAACCTATGGTACGCCGACACTAAAAACATAAACTAAATAAAACTTTACCAAAAGTGATATAATTTATTAAGGTCAATAATATTTTGGCGGCAGTGTAAGTCAATGTCATTTCACAAATAACTTTATGAAGTCAATAGTGGCTTGGACTACATCTTGTGTTCTGTCGAAGACAAAGTTATGAACCCAACATTTATCTCTTGGATAGCAAAATACAACATGTTTCAACATAATATGATAAATATCATACAAGTTTCTGATTTTAGCATAGGTAATATCAATTGATTGTCCTTTTTTTCACTGAATGTGCTACTTTCAATGTTTTTACTTTTAGGTTATTGAAATAAATGTTTTCTAAGACATTTGAATCAATTGAATCAATTTTCCTTCTTTAAAATTCAGGCTTTATTAAGATGTTTCCAATTTTATTTGAGTCTATCATTACATTTCATCATATTTAACGAGTTTTTATTTTTAGATACTCAGTGGCACAATGGGCTAGTTCAAAATTCAGTTGGTCCTTAAGGGGCACACTTGTCGAAAATGTTTTACCATCTATTCTGTAGGGAGTATTTAGATCTATATCTGTCGTTTTCACATTCACTAGCCACGTGATGCGGGTGCATTTACTCTAAGCTATCCTCCCTACCCTTTAAAATAAGTCGTTAATTTCATTAATGATTAAAAAAACTAGCTTTAAAATTTCCACATACTTGAGTATATCATTTGTAGCTATTAATGGCTTAATTTAAAGTGAATAAACGAGGGAGATTGTCTGTAGAGAAGAGAAAAAAACCACAGAGTATATAAAACCACCCTCATTGCACTCTACCGAGATTTGATCGATACATCCTAAAGCGAGCTTGATGACTTAGGAGGCATGATCAGCTATACAACTATTCAGCTAAAGGATACAGGTAATTCACTCGAAAGTAAGCCCAAGTTTCCCAGACAACTTTATAAAAAAGTATTTTTTTAAAGTTTTTTGGTTTTATGAAATGTGTACCATCATCCCAAAGTAATGTCCCAATACTCATTTATCAAAATGGTGTTTGCTTTTCATTGGTGGGTTTTGAGGAGAAACTATTCATCAAGCATCATGGAATTTACAATTTGTTTTATTTCATAATTTATTTTGGTTCGCTTTTCACCAATCTACTTTTAATTGCTACAAACTGTCATCACAATATTTCCCCGGTTGTCTACATACTGATCTAAAACTACTTGATATAAAACAACTCCTACGACACAAGTTTGTTGTTTCGATCTAAATCGACTCGTCTGATAGGGTTTTGGGATATGAACGTAGTAGAACTCAACATTACACCCTCAAATACATCAATTTCAAACTATTGTTGCGAAGAATTGGTTGAAAATGGTCATTTGAAGAATGACTAGGAAAAAATCAAGCTTTTTTTTTTCAATCCCCGGCGAGCAATACACTTCTTAGAGTTCTGTTAAGGACCGGCTTCACAGTCCGCACCGCATCGCACTGGTGCGGATTAATCGTCTAGAGAGCATTGTGCGGTGAGAACCGCGTATCCACCTACCACCGGAAATAAATGTTCGAGAACTTCCGAACTTTGTCTTCATGGTAAAACAAAGCATTTCTTTCACGTGTGACGATGTAGTCATTTTTGCCAACGTTACGTACAAGATAACCAATATTATATACAACTTATTGAACAACAAACATTCATCGTCTTAATTATTGGCTAACTTAAAACTTTATTCTTCGTAATTAATAGCTAACTTAATTTTATGAAAATAGGTTCAAACCTATGCAAGTAAAAATAAAAATACAAACTTATTTTGTAATAGAACTCAGTCTATAAGGAATATAAAAATGGTTATAAAATGCGGTGCGGGTCAGCTCCGTGTAGACATACCTCTAACGTCAAATATTTGATATAGGATGGTATCTGGCACTTGAAAGATTGAACTGGAAAGTAGATAGTTTATTATAGAGGTGGTGTGTTATCGTATTTTAGGTTAATTCATTATATAAAAAAATATCTAAGAAAAAAAATATATATATTTCCTATTAGAACCGCATTTTTATAGCGAATTTATTAGTTAAAAGATTACCAAACCCTTCCTTCACCTCTGACAAGACATCTTGTGAATGTGGGGAATGCCAGGGCTCCACCGTGGTTCGGATCCCACGTTAAATTGTAGGTCCTCCATTTCATCTCACAATCACCCTACCATTACACATTAGCGTAAGTGCGTATAACCCGAACGGGTAGTAAGACGCGGTGCTAATAGTAATAGTATTAGTTAAAAACTAATTTGCAAGGTTTTTTTCCTCTTTATAAATGGTATATCGTGTGACTAGCCGGCCTTGTGGTGTAATGAATGGTCAGTGCACCCAACTACGAGTCTAGGGGTTCATGGTTAGACTCCCAGCTGGTACCTTAGATATTTTTCCCGAAAGGGGAGTTACCCCAACGGCCACCAGGGCTTTGGTTAGTTTGACTTAAGTTAGGTTTGTATCCACCGATTTTGCACCCTCATCTTATCGGGACATGGAAAGAGCCTTCACGGAAAGGATGTACTATTAGTACATTAGTACGGACTAATATTTCCACTACTGGGATACAAATGATGTAGTCCAGACGCGCAATATTAAAAAGTTAGAACTAATTTGCAAGGTGTATTTCTTTTCTCTGTGTATGTTGTATTATGTAGTGCCGCTCAGTACCTGGTGTGTACTGACTATCAATATCAACAGGACTATCTGTTAAACAATAAGAAGACTCACCACAATCGCGGCAAAGCACATTATCCACGTCCCTCAGGTTCTTCTTGCTCTGTTTGACCGGCTCTCCACGTGGTTGGAAAATATGACGCTCCAAACGGTCGTGGTCGACGAACACGATATAATTCCCACGTCTGGCGATATTCACCCTCACTACACTGTCACCTGGACACAGGTCCCCTCCGTTGTCCTCGTGGAACTGCAGACGTACCTGACTGCCGAGCAAACCCCTCTCCTCGCCTTTAAGGACTCGTTGCACTACAAACGTCACGTTATAAATGCCATTCCTGGCAGGACTTCTTGACCTGACTTTACCTTCGAACACTATCTGAGCGAGATACGCCCTTGCCCCGACGTATTCTTCCAGACACGCAGGGGTCCATTGAGACCTTCTTCTGGCGGGGGCCGCAAGCACGGACCACTCGGCTACCACCAGCAACACGGTCATCCACAACAACAACGTCACACTCGGACTAGACGGACGATATGAAGACACAGGACTAAGGTTCGCTTGGGATCCCTTCATAGCCGCGAATACGACCTGCCGGTTAGGCGTCGGACTTTTACGATTACGTGACACACGGTAAATGGAGTTTTGAACCGTCCTCGCCTCCGGAAGACCTTACAAGTCGGCTTCGTTTCGGTCGAAAGGAGTGTTTTGAACGAGTGCGGTCAGCGAGTACGAGTTTGGGAGGAGAGAGAAAGCTAGCGTCGCTACGGCTGACTCCAGATAGGACGTCTTCGATCTGCGCGACGAACACTGCTATCGGATCGCAACCGAGTTAGAGACGACATGCCTGTACTCTGACAGAAAGGTCCGTCGTACCTAGTCCCAAAAGGGCCGGGGCGTGGCCTCTCGGGGTACCGAGGGACACAGTTTGGGAATCATTTAACTCCGGCTTGAGCCCCGATTTCGAGTTACACACAAATTCTTTAGGAATTTTGAGTAACAAAAAATGTTTTTGAAAGTTCATGGAGTCGACGAATCTATACAGTTTGTATGTAACAATGTGTGTGAATGTGATCAGGTGGTTCGAAGCGAGTTGCTGATCAGTGTGAGGATCATTGGCTGGGTATCACTTCACATACACATACACACGCACACACACGCACATCAATCAAACGTTGTAATTTGTTGTTCCGTCGTTTTTAAACACGATAAGACTATGATTAAAGCTAACGTTTTAATTTTCCATCGAGCTTATCTCCTCGTCCATGTATCCAAGGGGGTTGTTTACTTTGTGTCTCTCACTAAGTGTGAACATGCCGTCAGCAGATGGACCGACTCACTGTTTCTCGGAAGCTGTGTGGATGCTGGTGTATTCTCGCTGTTCGACTGTTTACACACTTCCACCCAAAGTAGAGCTCGTCTCTGTCACCCGCTCGCGCGTTTTGAAGTTGGCGCGCGCGGAGCTTGTCGGCTCGGCCGCCAGGTAGGGTGCATGAAGGGTTTCCCGCGCGAGTGCTACGAGGAGACTGAGACTGGCTCTACGAACAGCATACGACACAAAATACTAAGTTGTTAGTTGAAGGGAGAGGGGGGGACCCTGAGTTGGTTCCCTTACTAAAGAAGGGGGAGGGGAGCCACGTTGGAAGGGGGAGGGAATCGCCAATACCGCGGCGGCTTCCAAAACAGCGCTCTCTTTTAACTCTCTCTATTTGGACCGGATTCTCCCTCCGCTGATCGGAACAGGATAACTCGCGGGGAGTGAAGAGGAATTAGGGGATAAACTTTATTTTCTAGATTTATATAATGTATTTCCTTGGCCTCGGCCGTGCTCACATTCGTTGAGGTATTGTTCTTCATACGAGGAACGAACAACCCTTCTGAACTAAATGATTATATCAGAACACTACCTATAAAATAACTTATATCTAGAAGAGACACAGCACCCAGACCCCAGCCGTTAATTTATCACTGTGAAAGGGAAAACCCATATTTCAACGATGATAAACTTTTAGGCCATGCCGGGAATCGTACCCGGGACCATTACTTTAGTGGACATACACGCCACCAACTGAGCTAAGGTGTAGGACCTCTGAGAGGTCTTTGGTTCGAAACGCATTGGTCAACTGTTCATGTGGGAAGTAAAGGCAGAGAAAACATCTTTAGAATTAGTAAAATAGGTCTAAGGCGTCACTCTTGCAGTAAATTTGACTGATCACAACAGAAATGTCAGAGTTCAAATCCCGATCAGGTGTGTTACATGGGTTTTTTATAAATATTTTCCAAACCTTCCTTCATGCAAATGTGGGTACATTTCTTCTAAATTCTACCTTCCTCATCACTAAATCATTAGTTTTGTTCATATACGCGAATACCCCACGTGTTTAATTAGGCGCAATGGAAAAATTGAATTAAAAAATATTGACCACTCGGATTTTGATGACGTCATCATCATTTATGGTACATCACAGACAGTGATCATAGTTCCATAAATTATGCTTATGGCCCTCTGGTGGTAACTTTTAGTCATTTGGATTTTCATATCATATTTTCTTGGCTTGCGTAATTTTTTAGTCATTTTTAAGCATTCATTTCAAAGGAGTTTATTTGAAGTACTACATATATTTTATAAATGCATTAATACTTAAAAATAAATATTTAAATAACACACAGTTGTAATGAGAAGATAATGTAGACAATAAACGTCTTTGTATCCTCTTTACTTGTCTGGTTGTAAGATACACATTCCTGGTGAGACTGTAACTATGTTAGAGAGGGTTGTGTTGGGAGGGTGGTAGCTATTACTTCTGAAGCAGGTATTACACATTCCTGGTGAGACTGTAACTATGTTAGAGAGGGTTGTGTTGGGAGGGGGTAGCAGGTATTTGAAAAAACAATTATATACTCAGAATAATGCAAGGTACTAATTAACATTTGTAAAGTGCGTGTTTGATTAAGTCGTGTGTGTTCATTACAAGTTTTTGTTCATATTTTTAGGTGATTTGTTTGTTGTTTTTTTGTAAATTTAAAGTAATTATTAGAATTTTTATGTCATTTTATATCGGAGTATAAAAGTTTGAGCACTAACAATAAAATTCCTCACAATTCAAATTTTAGAAAATACCTTGTAGGAAACACTGATAATGTTCAATAGAAAAAAGTTCAACGAATATAAACAAAGTTTCAGAGAACAATTGTTAGGAAACTAGAACTTATTAATAAACAGTATGACATCATTGTGAAGTGGATTATAGTTTCGAACGAGATCTGCCATCAGTAAACTACACTCAAAGATATTACTCCTTGAAAAACAACTACACGGTGAAATTTATCAACTAAAAAATGCACCAGACACCCATTTTGAACAGAATCTTAAAACACATTTCAAGACTATTTCAATTTTTTTAAATTGGTCATTTGTAAACTATCCTTAATTTTAGAGCAAAAATAACAATTTACTACCTACTTCGGTGGCCGTATGGTCTAAGCTGTTACTCTTGCAATAGCCTAAGACTGCCAATGACGGGGAGACTAAGTTTCTTATCTCTGAGGGTGTTTTTTACCCAATTGTTTTCCACTCTCCCTCCATGCAAATGAAGGTATGCTTCTCATAAATATAACCTCCATAATTCCTAAAACGCTATGCTAAGAAAATCCATGCCTTATGGCCATAAGACATCCAGATATAGTTTGAACTAATTCGATTAAACCGATTCGTCTGTTGCTCAGGGTGAAGAAAATTTAATTATTAGACCATATTTTTTAAGATCGCAGGCGTTTAAAACATCAATCTCTGTTATAATCTCGAAAGTCAAAAATTATCACGATTACAATACTTCGTAAAAACCCTAGGATAAGTAATTTTGACTGGTATTGTCTGTAAATTCTGATAAACCAAGATTTAGTGTGAACATTTCTGGAAAGAACTAACATATCTCCCCGTTCCAAATCAGAGGAAAATTTGAGTAAGCCAGGGAGCTATCACTACCTGAAATATAAGGAATACTTCTAGGGATATATTCAAATCATTAAAGAAAGAGCTCGAGTTATGGTAACATTTATTTAAGAAATTAAATATTTCACGATCTAAGTATCAGATAATATGTTCAGGGAAGGACATAACCATCACAAGTTTCAATGCTTACGAAGCGATAGCTTTCCCCGAAAAATCTTCTTACTACACATCCGACCTATAAGAATATTAATAACGTTAGTATTGTACTGATCACCAGGCTGTGTTAGTGTAGTCAAATATAGGAGGACATGAGGGGCGAATGGAAGAATCTAGAACCTTGTTCAGGGAACTAACTGGCAGACCCAATGAGGTGGACTGGATGGAACTAGCTCAAGATAGGGATAGGGTGTAATGAGGTGGACTGTATAGAACTAGCTCAGGATAGGGATGGGGTATAGTGATGTTCTTTCAAGTTCCTAGTTCAATATAGTAATTAATAGGTTAGAGACTAGGAAGATATAATTTTAAGGATATTTAAACTAATTTTTGTGAAGGTAGAGTGAAAAACTATTTAAGTAAAACCAACCTTAGTACACTATGCTGTCATTTGAACCCCAACCTCCACGTCACTGGCAAATCAGAGTATATGAGCCTTACATTTGGTCCACTTGACCACCGATCCAGGTGTTCACAAATCATAGATTGTATTATTGTTATTATTATTGTTAGCACCGCGTCTTACTACCCGTTCGGGTTATACGCACTTACGCTAATGTGTAATGGTAGGGTGATTGTGAGATGAAATGGAGGACCTACAGTTTAACGTGGAATCCGAACCACGGTGGAGGCCTGGCATTCCCCACATTCACAAGATGTCTTGTCAGAGGTGAAGGAAGGGTTTGGTAATCAGATAAATCTGTGCCGGGACCGAGGATTGAACCCCGGCCGCCAGCATAGAAGTCTGACACCTTACCCCTAGACCACCAGGTCACCCCATAGATTGTACCAGCTCTTATTGATCACGATATAATATCCAGAAATGAATACTTGGACAGGAGCCAATTTAAGAGAGCCTTATTTGTGAAAAACTGAAACTTCCTACTATATATGGTTTTAAAAACGTTTCAGTTTTTAGATTTCAACTATTTGAAAACACTTAAAATCTTACGTTAAAAGATTAAGATACCACTATATAAAACAAAGATAATATATAAAATATAATATTCGGAGAACACTTGATAATAAACAATGGTTTCGATAAAGATCCCAGGATTACTCAACATTTCCTCATAAACAACCTTTAGTTCAAATATACCTGGTTTGAAGAACACTTCTCGATAAACAATTATATTTACAAATATCCCTGGTTTGAAGAACTTTCCTCGATAAACATTTATATTAATAAATATCCCAGGTTTTAAGAACACTTCTCGATAAACAATTATATTTACAAATATCCCTGGTTTGAAGAACTCTTCTCGATAAACAATTATATTAACAAATATCCCTGATTTGAAGAACACTTCTCGATAAACAATTATATTAACAAATATCCCTGGTTTGAAGAACACTTCTCGATAAACAATTATATTAACAAATATCCCTGGTTTGAAGAACTCTTCTCGATAAACAATTATATTTACAAATATCCCTGGTTTGAAGAACTCTTCTCGATAAACAATTATATTTACAAATATCCCTGGTTTGAAGAACTCTTCTCGATAAACAATTATATTTACAAATATCCCTGGTTTGAAGAACTCTTCTCGATAAACAATTATATTTACAAATACCCCTGGTTTGAATAACACTTCTCGATAAACAATTATATAGATGAAGATCTCATTTTTATTTGCTTGCGATCCCTTGGAGATCATCAACAAAATATAATTTAAAATGTATTTGGATGTCGACGCTTCATGACCCCCTGAACTCAAAAAAGAGTGTTTTGCAATGTCATCTGCCTGTCTATATTTTACTGGGTCTAGGGTCGAAACCATTTTATCAACACGACTGAAACGTGTTAACTTATATAGGGTCTTTATAAGGTCCACCCGGAAATAAAAGGTATAGAAAGAGAAAAATCTATTTTCTAAAAGTTAGCTCAAACCCTTTTGAAAGAAATCAATACCGGTACACTATTTAATATTAAAAACAAAATGGTGCATCTCATTTTCGCAATAAAATGACCTTGAGTATACATTACATAGGATAAAATTTAAAATTTTGATAACTTCTCATCAACTCTTTGAGATACGAAATAACTTATCATTCAAAGTTGTAGGAACACTAAAAATAAACCACTTTTATTTAAATTTTTAATAAAAACCAATAGTTTTGGGGCCACACTCGAATTTCGGAATAAAATATACTTGTCAGCCGGTCCACACGAATTGCGGAGCAAACTGTAATTCCATTCAACTCCTAACCACTTACCTAGTTAACCTAATTTAAGCTAACCTGGCCTAGTCTAACCTAATTTAAGCTAACCTAACCTAACCTCCAAGTTCCATTTTGAACAAAGTCTTTATGAATTTAATTTTTACCCCGCAGTTCGTTTAATACCTCATCTAAAGTGAGTAATCAACCAGGTATCTAGGACGTATTTAATAGTGTTAACATTTTCATAAAATTTAGTTGTAGTATACAAATTAATTTTTAAAAGAATTTCTTATGTTGAATTTTTTTAAATAAGACTATATATTTTTTATGACCTAAGATTTTTGTTGCTCTTTAAAATATAATTTAGGTACTTCAAGTCTATGTTTACAAATTAATAAACTTTAAAATAAAATAATTTATTTCAAATTAGGAAAATTCCAAGGTCACTAATTTTCATTGGAATAGTTTTAAAATATTTCATTACACTTTTTATATAAAAAAAATTAATTTTATAAAATAATTGTTAGTCGTCTATCTTTAGAAAAGTAACTTTATTATTTAGGTTGAATTTTAATTCAAGGAAAACTCTAAAGTCAAAACTTTGAGATGAAAGACATTGGGTACAAGAAGGTGATTTAAGAGGAAATGACATTGTTGAATATTTTTGAGTGGATGTACAAAGTTGTATTTCAATATTTTAACAACAGGGTTTAGGAGAAGCCAAATATAAAAGCTTGCCAGTGCCCTTTATCAATAAAAACACTTCTCTGTGCTCTTTCTCTTATGTTTGAAGTTGTTGGTTGTTTTTATCAGTCTGTGTTTAGTTTTGTAGTGATTTTGAAACATCATTAGTGATATCTTGGATTTGTCAGTTTCTGGGGACAGTGAGTGTGTTGATGAATATAAGAAAAATGTTTAAAGAAATGTATAGATAGAAGTGCTAATAATTTTGTGAGGAGCATATTAACTGTCACGAGAAGAAACAAGATTATGAATGAAGTTATCCTGGAAAGAGTGGGGGTACAGTGAGTACATGGGATAGTAGAGGAAGCAAGTAAGATGGTTCGGTCATGTAATGAGGATTTTGGAGTACATTATATGGTGGAGGAAGCAATATTGAGAAGGTATAAGCATGTCATGAGGATAGAAAAAGAGAGGATGCAAAGAAAATGATTAAAATGAATTATGTAGAGAAAAGACCGCAAAGGAGGCCCAGATAAAGATGGGGAACAGAAAACAAAAGGTGTGCAATTGAGAAGAGAAGAATGTAAGCGATTAAAGGAGGAAGAATTGTGGAAGGACAGAGGAATATGGAGACATTTGACTAAACTGACACAACCACAAACAGCAGAGCATCAGGTAAGCATTATGTTTCTACTACCGGTACAGTCATTATAAAGAAGAAATTTAAACCAGCTCAGAACTGCTGTTTTAAACAGTGTTGTAGAAATGTAACAGTATTGATCAACAAAAGTATATTTTTCACAACTTGATATCCATGGGTGATAAGGGTGTACAGGACGTACTTCCTGATGAGCCCAAGGAAGGCACTGAAACACCAAATGTAACATTAGCTAGCATTGCTGTTTCAAATGTCAGCAGTTAGGTCATTTTCAGAGTAGGTTCCATTCAGGATCGCACCGTAAGATTCATGGATTTGCCGAGTGAAGCTAATATCGAAGCCCAACCTCCCTTATCGTGGATCTTTGTGTTTGTTCCCAGGCCTGTTTAGGGTTGTTAGATATTGGGTCAAGTGCTTCATTTATTAGTTCTGATTTTTCGACTCCTCTTCAAAATTCTAACAATATTGTTATTGAAAATATTCTTCCTAAACTTTATGCTATTGCTAATGGTCGTTCTCTGGTGGTTAGTAAGAGAGTTAGCGTTCCAATTAAGATTGGTAGATTCTCGTAGAAAACTCCATTGTTTGTTGTTTTGGGTTTACCCTAGATGTAATTTTAGGCGTTGATTTCCTTACCAGCTCTAGGGCCATTGTTAACTTGTCTCAAAGGGAAGTTTATTTTGGGTTTTTGCCCCGTGTTGAGGTGGCGTTTAAGGTGGCGTTTAGCAAGGAACTTAAGCCTAGCGATAATTTCTTAGTAAATATAGAAAATGTAGATATAAGTTCAATTTTTTAACAATTTTCTGATGTTATTACTCCAAAGTGGGGAAAATGTGATGTCTTACCTTACGACATTATTATGGAAGACCCTAAACCGGTAAGATCATGTCCTTATTCTTGCAACCCACCTAAGTTTCACATTTTTAGAGAGCTTATTCAGAATATGCTAAAGGAGGGGGGTTTTCGACCTTCTAAATCTACCTTTTCTAGTCCCGCTTTCATCATTCCTTGTAAGGCTAGGGGTCATAGACTCATTATTGACTATAGAAAGGTGAACAAACCGATTAGATTCAACCCTTATCTTATGCCTAGTGAAATTCTGCTTTCCAACACCTTGGTGGAGACAAGTTCTATAGCTTGATTGACCTCAATGCCAGTTTCCTGCAATGTGCGCTGACTGAACTCTCTAAACAATACACTGCGTGTGTCACTCTCCTTAGCAAGTGTACGAGTTTAACCGCGTTCCCCTAGGATGTTCCATTGGGGGTCAGGCTCTTAATCGTGTTATGGATCACATTTTTTAGGATTGTAAGTTAAAGTTTGTCTTTAATTATCTTGATGACATTTGTATTCATAGTAACACTTTGGAGGATCATATGGCTCAAATTGAGATAGTCTTGCGTAAACTCAGAGATGCTGGGCTTACTGTAAATCCTGAGAAAGTTACATGAGCCACCACGTCTATAAAATACTTGTGTTACATTATTTATGGGGGCTTCCTGTTGGCGGACCCTGAGTAGGTAAAACCCATTCTTGGTTTTCCTGCGCCTAAAAATATAAAGGGTTTTCAACGCTTTATGGGCATGTGTGCGTATTATGCAAAGTTTATTCCACATTTTCCTGAAATTGCTTCTTCTTTGAACTAACTCAAAAGGAAGGGTTCTAAGTTTGCTTGGGGGGAGGACTAGAGAAAAGCATTTTCTTTGTTAAAGAAGTCTTTAGTTTCCCCTGAAGTGCTCAAGATGCCAGATTTCTCACTCCCTTTTCAGCTACAGGTAGATGCGTCTTCTCTTGCCCTCGGGACTGTGCTGTCTTGGCGTCATCTGGAGGGAGATTTCCCGTTGCTTTTGTGAGCAAAACCCTTTCGGAGGTGGAAAGGAAGTACAGCACCTACGAGAAAGAGTGTCTAGATTACGTATTTGGGGTAGAGAGGTTTTCTGATTATCTTGAGCAAAGAGAATTTGATCTCTTCACTGACAATGTGGCCTTGGCGTGGATGTGGTCTCACTCCAAGCAACTTTGGAAAATAGGCCGTTGGGTTTTGCGCATTTCGCAATTCAAATTCAATACCCATTATAGTTCTGGTAAGCAGTATATTGTAGCCGATACCCTTTCGAGGATGAATAAGGGGCTAGATATCATTGGTGCGGAGTAGAGCCTGAAAACTGCGTGTGTTATACGTACTATTCCTGAGTCCTTTGTGTCCATCTCTAAACACCAAAGAGAGGACACTTTTTGTATCGAACTCCTTGAAAAGTGGGAGAAAGCTGAATATATGGGTTGATATGGTGTTTTCAAAGATCTTATAGTTTCCTATGATCGAGGTGGTAGGAGAAGAAGGATATTTGTGCCACCAAAGATTAGGCCCATGTTGTTGAGTTATTTTCATTGCTCTCTTTTTGGAGGTCACCTGGGAGTCCTGAAGACACAACAGAAAATTTCGAAAGAGCTTTTATGGCCTAGAATGTATAGCGACGTGCGAGATTGGGTTAGGAGGTGTGAAGCCTGCCTTAAAACTAAACCCACCCAGAACACTCACCTTGGGTTACATTTGTTCGATATAGCCCAACGCCCCTGGAAGAAAGTGTTTGTGGACTTTGTTGGTCCCATTACCCGATCCACTAAGGGTAACACTAGTATTTTGGTAGATGGATTTTCCAAGTTTGTCATTTTAATTCCACTTCGGAACTGAAAGAAACTTCCAACTGTAAACTCTCTAACTACTAGAGTTTATTAGTCACTGTTTGATGCCCCTCTAAATATCGTAAGCGTAAGCCCGTGTTTTAGGTCAAAATCCTTCAAGGACATGTGTTTTGGGTGGGGCATTAAACATGTTACAACCAGCCCTTATTATCCCTCCCCAAATCATGTTGAAAGCTTTAACAAAAATCTTAAAGTAGCACTGACCATCTATGACAGCGAGTCTCAAGTCTACTGGGACCATGACTTTTTTTTTAATTTGGCCTTTAATTCGGCCTTACACGAGTCAATTAGGGCCTCGCCTGCTTCGGTATTGTTAGGTAGGGAACCGAATCATCCTCTTCTAGCAGTCTGAGATGTTGATCCTCTTCTGGAAGCTCCCAACAATCCTTCTTAACCTGAAAGTTGTTCAACTGCTTTTCAGAACTTGAAAAAGTCACAGAGGAGAGTTACAAAAGTCTACATTAGAGGTTGTGTCCCTGTGAACATTGCAGTTGGTAACCTTGTAATGTGTAGATGTTTCCCCCAGCGCTCCGCCATTGGCAAAGTAACTGCCAAGCGCTCTCCCAGATGGAGCGGACTGTGGTCAGTGGACTCCTTCTTGACGCCAGTGTCGGTGAGGTTAAAAACCTGACAAACCCCACCGAGATTCACAGGGCTCATGTGAGCCACCTTAAGCTGGTACCTACCTAAGGAGCTTAAGTCATATATATTGATGGTTAGTACTTATAAGCTCAACATATTGCTAACGTAACTAACCAAATTTGTTTTACTCAAATAATTTAAGCAGAACCTTTCTGATAGTTCTTTATAGGTTTATGGGAACCTAAAATGGGACTCTTTGGATTATTTCTTCATATTTTTGTGAAGTAACTTTTCAAATTAATGTTTGATATTTTCGTATTTCCTAGGTTGATCCTCGTAGTGGATTTTGGGCTATGAAATCTGTTTTTCATTAATATAGAAATAAGTATTACTTCTAGCCCTAACTTATCTCATGCTTCCGCTCTATCCTAGGCCCAGGGAGGGAGCTAAGCTTTCGGCGGCGATAAGTTTTATTTTATTTGATCTTGAAATACTTGTATTTTTGACAAGGAACCCTCCTGAGGGGTTGAAGGGGGGGACGCTCCCCTGACCCACATCGGCAAGATTTCTTACTAATTATGTAGAGAGGTATGTAGTGTTTAGCATTTATTCCAAGATATTGGTTCTTTTCTTGACACAAACTTTTGCCACGGTCATAGTCGCGAGAAACTTCCTTAATATTTGGTCTAGCTGTGCCTCTCTTTACTTTGAATCCCTTTATCATTTAATGTGATGTCGATGGTGCGAGAATCTTCTTCAAACTGAGGCAATGGACCGTTTTCAAGATGATGGAGGTTCTTTCCTCTCATCTTCTCTGAAAAGGGGGGGGGGGGGTTGATAATTGTAACATTAGCAATACTAGCTAATGATATATCAATACATATAGAAATCCTGCAATATCAAACATCTACAACACCTTACTATGTCTAAAATATGTGCTTTACTCACCCTATAGTCTCGACCAACAGCCATCACATGATTGGTGCACATCTATTAATTCTAAAAAGAATACTGATACTCCTTGGAAAATTGGGCCAACGAGACATCGGTATGAGGTTATCCAGGCCTACGCTGATTGGCCTAGCTGGCCGACAGACAACGTCGCATGATATTAACTGCCAACTTACCAGATTTCTGGAATGATGTGTTTACATGATGACGGTTGTTAACACAAGAGAAGCATGCTGTTAGCACGTGTTCGCAACGTGGCATTATAATTTTAATATGAAGATCCTTCCCCTTATATCCATAAACTAGACCTATATAAAGCTGGTGATCAGCTAACATTGTTGACCATCAATTCCGACACAACCACGAGAGGTCCTGGTCTGGATTTGGACATAATCGCTTCAGGATGACAAAATATAAACTCTTTATATTTTATTTCATATTTATATATAATCGACCTATGGTGGGTTTGGGTGTTTGAACACTTAGTTAATTATGTGATTAAAATCGTTCAGTGTAGGCGTCAGTAATTTCTTACTAGAAGATTTATTTTGGAAAGTAAAATTGTTTTATAGAACACTTTTCCTTTTGCCTTTTGGGCGCTAGTCTCTTTGTGATATTTAGACTTACGTAGGTAGCCAACTTTTTGATTATTTTTCTTGCTTGGAATATTTAGTTTAAATCTAAATTTTATTGCACTTGTGGCTACCAATAATTGTTTACTTTAAAATTTGATAATGTTTAAATTATAGATAACATTTGGAAAAGTTTTTTTTTTAAAGAAATTATAAAAGTAATTTATTTTTGTTGGTTTATAAGTTATAGCTTTAACAATAACCTATGTTTTTAGTGAGAAATTACCAGTATTCTAATGTAATAAAGCTTTGTTTTCTATTATAATGTTAAATATTAACAAGTCGAAATCTTCTCGATTTCTTTTAAGTTGGTGGAAGTAGTAGTCCCACATAAGTTTGAGCTATGTCAGGAAGTCAAACTTTTGTGTGATTTATTTTGATCAGAATTGATATTTGAGATTAAATGTAATCTTAAAATTTAATGATTTAGTCAGAATTCACAAGGATAATTCAGGCACTTTGTTAACCGTTTAGAGGAGCTCTCTAAGCTCTTTATTGTTATAGTAATTTCAGAGGGTTAAACGTTTAACCTATCTGTTTAGTCGGAATTTAAGCTCTTTATTAATATAATAAGGATTCAGAGGGTTAATGATTTAATCTATTTGTTTAGTCTGAAGTCCCATGGGTGATTCAGGCGCTTTGTTAACCAAGTAGAGGAGCTCTTTAAACTCTTTATTACTATACTAACGATTTTTTATTATTATTGGGTCTCTTCCAGAAAAATTCACATAAATAAATAATTTATGATATAACTCTGTTGTTTTAAACGAAGTCTTCTTCAAGGACTACTATTACTTTGAGATTGTGAAATATATCCTCAAATGTACTGCGCAAGCGCAGTCTCTACCATATTTATATGTTTTTTTTAACACTATTCAGTTCGCCTTTTGAGGCCATGTATTATTTATTTACCTCTGTTATCTTACTTTGGATAAATAATTCAATTTTTTTAACTTGCAAATGTTCCTATTTTCTGTTACTTTAAATTCTTTATAGACTCCACCCACCCTCTTCTTCCCAGCTATTGTGGCCTCTATCGGTTAGAGTTGGAAGTGGGGAACGGTACACCAAGAACAGGGAGGGGACCAAGGGGACCTGGATCAGGACCAGGACCTCCCTTTAAAGGAGACCTTTTACGAGAGTGAAAATTAAACGTAAACTTAAAAGTGAGAAATATTAATGAACTTTTCGACAGTTAAAAAGAAAATATTTTAAGTTCAGAGATAAAAATTTAATTGAATTGAAAGAGCATACATAATCTTTGTGATGCATGGACACTTCGCTACGTCCGTGCTTATTGCCAAATAACACTTCCGCACAGCTGAATAGGAATTTAACATTTTCACACGCCATCTTGTTGATCTAGATTCTACTTCTTGTTTGCCCACACAATGACAATAACAGGGCCCCCTATAGGAACCAGGGGGCCCAGGAATTGAAATTTGGGGGGGGGGGTCCTTTTCACCCACAAGAATTAACTTAGTTTATTGTTTAAATATTAGGTTAATAATTATAATAGAACTATGTGAATGGAAAAGTTATAGATATTTCCATCAATGTTTTAAACTAGAGTATTTTTATCTTTATAATAATCAACACATTAAAAACTGTTAAAAAAGATTTTTATGTGCGTGTGTTGTGACTGCGGAATAATTGTTTCTGTGAATTATAAATGTTTGGATGGTTGGGGGCTTCTAGAAATAGGACACTGAGTAAAACTGCCCCATTTGTCTCCTTTCCCTCTTGGAGGTGCTGGACTGAACCATACTCGCTCAGCGGAATGAATCGGCCATTTAAAGACAAATTCATGCGTTGTACTTGTTATCAATATTTAGTTACACTATGACTTTCTCCCTTATTGTCTTTATTGATGTTTACTAATTATTTTATAATGATTTTGTTGTGTAGTTGCGGTTACAAAGCTACCTATAGTATTTAACTCACCTCTAAATTTTTATTTAATACTGGTAAATTAAATTTTAAAATTAAACCTAATTTTTAAAGTAGTGCAAGTTATAAAAAACGGGACGGTACAATCGTTAGTACGTTCTCATAATTATAATCTATTATATTACAAATGGTGACCTCAGTTGTATTGGGGTGAAAGACCCGAGGATCGTGGGTTCAAACCCAGCTAAGGTCAACGTTGAGTGATAAAACTCCTTAGCACAACTTCCATCGGAAGGGAAGCAATTCCATCGGTCTCATGTCGTTTGTGGCATGTAAAAGATCTCTAAAAGGTATATGGCAATACCTTTCCCGGAAAGATTTGGTAGGACCTTTCGTTCTCGCTCATAGAAATTCAGTGTGGAAGGCAACGGGGAGTTACCACACTTCCTGAACTCCCCTATCACATGTGATTTCTACCAGATGGTACGGGTAAAACTAACCAGCCAAATGGCTGAGTATAATTATTCCCAGCTCCAAATGGATAGAAATCCCATCCAACCAACCTTCGGGTTGTTCACTTAAGAAGAATATTTCAAATATTTAAAGAGTGACTCTCAGTAAACTACCATTAAATACATTTTACTCATTAAAACAAAATAATTAATTTGAAAAACATATGAAAAAAATCTACAAATATAAATTTTGAGCAGTCTTGAAGCATTTTTTTAAATCTAGTTTTTAAAACTACTCACTACTCATCTACTCAAAACCACCATTAATTTTATAGCTATATAGGAATTATTATTTAGCTTCTAGGTGTTACCATCTAATATCTAAATATCAAGCTATAATGAAATATATCCCACAATTTGACTGGAGCAACAGATACCGACATTGGTTGAAAAAACAGAATGTAAGACCCACATGTTTTTGAGTTCGAGAACACATAGAACATCAAGATCCATCAAGATCCATCATAATCTCAAGATATTAAATTTTCATAACTACAATACTAAAAACACACATTTTTTATAAGCAAGGATATGAATCTGAAACATTTGACATTAATGTTCCTTTGTGTGCTTCACTTTCTTCCAAGAATCCAATTACAACCTAAGAACTCTAAATTCCGGTATGAACTGAACTAAGCATCTCAGAGTGACTTGAGCAACATGAAAATGTTAAATTAAAGAAATTAAAATATATCTAAGAACTAATCCATGTGGAAAAATCAGATCTGACACAGATAGGTAATGCCTTTTAAACACAAATTACACTAAAACACTCGCAAACCCCAACAATGTCAAGTCTTTTTAGTTGAAGCATAGCTCAATTGCATTTATAGTTGGTTAGCTAGGGAAGCCATTTTATAATATTACATTTCAATTTTTAATTAAAAGATTAAACCACTTACATTATGTAATTTTATGTCGAATAGTTTGTTTTATATATATACATACACCAAACTATTAGACATAAAACTTTAATGTATTTGGTTTATACATATATTAAAAGTAAAAGCTGTAGTAGGGTAACTTCATTTCATAATATTGTTTTGATTAACGAAAATATGATCGTTTTAACTTGTCTATTTTCGTGATGTGTTTGAGTGTGTTGTTTTTCTATCTTTTACATATTTTGTATCAATTATTCCTTGTTTCTACAAATAAATTAAAACTAAAAATGTGTATCTGCCAAACCCTAGATACCTGATTGTAAGCAATTTTTAAAACTATGAATAAAAGTTGTAGTTAAAGTTTACCACTGAGTTAAAGAATAGGTTTATTTTCATACATCATGCATAGATAATAGTCATAGTGCGTAGCGTACGTACAATGAACAGTTCATTAGAATTTTATAATGGTTGTCTAAGGGACCGGCTGACCACGTACCTACTAAGTTAGCAAGAAACTTGACGGTGTGAGACTAGAGTAACCTCGATGCGTTTCTGCGTTCCTAGAAGAGTACTCGCTGGCCGTTCCGTCTTATGGCGGTGGTAATATCCAAACCAACAAGAAAAAAAGTTTGACCGCCATTTTGAAGGTGTACTGGCTTTTGTTTTGTTTACGTCATAGCTTAACATTATGATAATATTGGTCTGCAACTTAATTTTATTTATTTATTCATGTGTTATTTTATATTTATCTTTTAATTTTTTATGAGCTATTTTTCTTTGATGCTTCATCAAATTCTAACTGGTTATCAAAATATTTCGCAACAAAATAAATAGACTTGTTCATTTTTAAATTTAGGTGCTATTAATATTATATCGATATAAATATATATATATATATATATTTAGCACCACATCTTGCCACCTGTTAAGGTTATGCACATATATACTAATTAGGGTAGTGAGTTAAGGACGAGGAAAAATGAGAAAAGTAAGTGTACCCGCATTTGAGTGGAGGGAGAGTGAAAAACCACCCTCTATACACTCAACTGGGATTCTAACTCAACCCAAATCTTCCTGTCATCGACATTCTAGTTTATAGCGAGAGTGATGCCTGAGACCATGCGGCCGCCGAAGCAGATTTTTTTTCATAATGTTTCAAGTGTGCTTATTTTTAATAATTTTTGAATAAAAAATAAAAGCTATGATTGTTATTAAAAGTTATATAATAACTATATTATAATATATATAATTTTATCATAAAAAATTATGTAATATGATTACAATTATATCATAAAAATATTTATTATAAATATATATATATATATATTATATACACAATATAGGTGTATATATATAATTTATATATTAATTAATTCTGTAATAATATATTTAATAATAGCTAATGTTTAAGTAATATAAATTGTCACTTTATATTGCCTAAACGTTAGTTTTTAAGGTCTCTTAAATTTGAATTCCCGCCAAAGCTTACGATTTTTTTTTATTAGAAATTACTAAAAGTTGTACAATTTTACAAAACTTTCCTCTTAATTTTTGTGATGTTAAAGCTATTCTGATTTCATAAATGGTTGATTTATAATTTATTTAATTGTACAAATGGACTTGATTAATTTTTAAAATTCCCCTTTCTTCGTAAGATTACATTGTAGACTCTGACGTCATACCCCCACAATGGCATACCGCGAGTACTCATTATATCTAGGTTATTCTAGTGTGAGACTACTCAGTGCTGCCATCTCAAAGGAATAAAGTGGAACTACTTGGAGGCCGAAGGACCGGTCTCCCTTCCTCCCCCACTTAACAAACGGTTTTTCCCTAAAATAGACACTGCAGAAGCTCAGGCGAGTTTTCGCAGTTGACTTGGTTACGTCTTGGTGTCGAGTGTTATCGACCAAGTGGTTCTGATTAAGATGGAGAGAGAAAATGACTTTGAGTTGGTTTTCCTTTATGACAATCTAATATTTTTTTTTACATAAAAATAATAAAAACTAATTACAATCATATATTTCTAGCTAGTAACTGCTATCCATTTTAATTTTCATCCAATTGATCGATTCCATTGACTATGGATAAAAAATTCGTTTGAAATAAGGAGTCTTGCTGTTTTGAAATTGGTGCACAATTCTTTACTCATAGGTTGAAACCAGGCTGTTGAGTTTGGTCACGGAAAGCGTTACTAAACTGAGGTTTTGTATGTTTCGATCATAAACACTTATAACGAGTTGCGATGCAAGGACCGCAAAAATGCTCTTGTCTTAAACAGTGATATCAGGTTAATCGCTAACTACGTCTAATGTTTTCATTGTATTGAGCTAGTATTAGTCAAAGTTAAAATTAATATAGTGACCATAATTTAGCCCTCCAGTTACTATATACTCATATATATATACTCTCTAAGCCGGGTAACTGTTTACTCGAATTCTCGGTAAGAATAAAGAGCTTATTAATTGTATGACTCTATTTATGTATATTTGTAATAAATAATTTTAATCAGCTTTACAGTAGAGCATCAATATTTTGGACGTCAAAAATCCAGACTGCCAAAAAAAAAAAGTTTATAAAAATAACCACAGTGGCTTTAATATCAGAGACATGGTTGTCATAAACACACATCAGCCCTTGTTAAAATATGGAGACTTTTTTATTTGCTATATGTTTGCCGTATATAATATTCCTCCATAATTTGTGATATTTGTATTTTAAAAATGTCTAAGTTCATTGTTTAAATAAAGTGAAAATATATCTACCTTAACATCGAGCTTTCCTAAGTATCCCACCAGACTTTTTATTTTTTTTAATTTTTGGTATAGGTAATGTATTTTCGAATATCCGGACAAATCATCCGGACTGGGCCAATCCCCAATTAGTCCGGATTATTGACGCTCTACTGTATTTATAACGTTGGACTAGGTAGGACATGTTGGGGGGTGAAAATTGGCGGGACTGGAAGGATGATTGTCTTGGTGTTGACAGTGGGTCAAGAGGGTTATGGCAGCTTGGCGGGGGGCCAACAAAGTTAGATCAAATGTGATCAGTGGAATGTATGTTTTTCTGAGTATTGTATGCTAAAATGAAATAAATCTAAACACTAAAACCATCCCACTACTGTAATATGAAAAACAAGAAATTATCTTGGGAGGATAGTGAGAGTACGATGGATGCGTATGGTTCCTATCCAACGGATGGGGATCATAACGAATTCTTGCATGTAACCATCTACAAGGTATAGTGTCTCCGACAATAAACTCTGGCCCTTAGGTAAAGCCATGGGCCTATCAAAAGCCTGCCTTGACGCCAGAACTAAAAGATAGACCACGTATTGCTGTGAGTATGAGGTCAGACTCAGTGTCCATTATAGTCATTTACAGAGCTATGACGTGCATGATTTTCATTTCAAAGACAGGCCTGATTTATCGCTAAAGTTAAAGGAATATTTTAAAGTGAAACAAATAAAAGATCGTGGACTTAACAATAATAATTAGGAAATATATTTTTGTTTATCTTTGTATATGTACCTACTATGGTTTATTGTGTTTATATGTATTACTTTACGGTATTTAGAATAAATTTTAGATTTTGATTAAATTATATTTCAACATTAATGTCATATTTGTATAATTATTATTTAGGTCAAGGTGCAGTAATCGTCCCCACCCCAATAATTAAATATGCATGCCTTCCCCTTTTATTTTCCTCACACTTTCAGTAATTTGACCCCTTTAAAATTACTCAATGGTCTTGTAAACTAATATTATTGTATCTACCTTTTTAATTACGAGTATAAAAGTAGTTCAGGTACACCCACTCCTGCAACTTTGTTATGAATATGATTCCTCGCCCCCAATCCCCTATGTTTTTTTCTTTTTCCCATGATTTATAGATTCTTAAGGCCCCTATATTCAGGTAGAAGGGGGGTCAGAGTAAGGGAGATTAGAGAAATAGTAGCCGGATAGCTTATATCGAGGTAGATATTACATGGTTTAGAATGGAACTTGGCGTTTTAATGCTTACGTAAATAGGTTGCCTTTTATTCATAGAAAATAGCCTAACCTCTATGCACCACTATATAATGTCTAAAAATACTTCACTATAGGGTTCACTCGGAAGACGACATTAATTAAACAGTATCTTTTGAAACTTGAAATTAACCTAATTTAAGTGGTGACTGCACTGTTAAATCAAATTATATTTTTATTTGGTTCTGATTTTATTATTGTTATGAATAATATGGTATATCTACTTCTCAATAACGGAATCAAAAATGTTATAAATCCCCTTCATTTTAAATCATATAGGCAATCGTGTTCATTAACACTAAAACAAAGAAAATTCGTTAATAACAAACAAGTATGGCTAACACAAGACATTTAAAACATGAACACATAAGCTAATTCCGGTTGCTATGTAAACTGTATTTAATTGTCTAGAACATCTCTTTCATTCTCATTTGTTGATACAAGGATTTTCTATGCTCCAATCTAGGCATAGTAAATAAAAAATTTAATAAAATTTATACGTTGTTCACTATTCACTATGTATTGATTAAGAACACCCAAATGAAAATCATGTGTTTCAACTCCTTGCACCCTATGTTCTATGCACGTTTCAGTAATCACTATTAGCTATGCATTATCCATGAATAATAACACAGTTAAACTAAAACGGAATAATCAAACAATATGGTGTGAAAAATAAAAAATGAAGTACCGAAAAAGTAAATTTTTGACATATCAATCAGTACTCTATGAAAAGATTCTTGCAAGAGAGCGGCCGAGTTTAGTTGATAGAAAAATATTAGTAATGGAAGTACTCACTCAAAGCGTTAGCGATGTCCAAACGGTTTTTAATATTTTAATACAGAAGCATGTAGATGTCTTTTTTCCTACCAATATCGTACTAAATAATAAATTTCTGGTATAGAAAAAGGCCTCTCAGAAAACAATTATTACACTGAACAGACTTTACTACTAATTCTCGTGGTATATTGGTAAAGCACAAAAGAAAACCTTGGAAACCTTTTGGAAAACCTAGTTTCAACGTAAACGGTAAAATTGTTTGAGCTTTAGGTTAACCAACAAAGAGACCATGAATATAACACACATGTCGATATTCCTTGTAATCACAGCACTGTATATTTCAACAACTAATTTAAATTAAGACAAAGATATGGTATTGTGAAAACCACTTTTCTAGGTTATGAAAGCTATGAAAAATCAATATTCATCAAATCGCAAATTCCTTCTTTCTTTTTTCTTACCTTCACTCTCTTCACTCAGTAAGGGTCAAAAGAGAGTAAAAAGATCTATCTGTTGGGGAAATGCTCATTACATGGTCCCAAACTTTTCTTGAGGCTTCTCTCGTGAGTATTATATAAATCTGTGACTTGCGTATAGTCAGATGGAATTGCTCTGCCTAAATGGATACGTGTTTATTTAGGTTTGTGGTCTGATAGATGTTGATGTGACACTACTTTGTTTTTATCTCTTTATTTTTTTAGTAATTTTTTTGAAAGCATGTGCTGACTGTCATTGTTTGGAGAATGTAAAGTGAAAAATACTTTTAATACAGGTAATGGAAATTAGGTGCAATATTAATAGTAACAAAGATATTTCGTATAATTATGCAAGTAAAATATTTAATTGAAATAGTATAGATGAGCTTAGAGGGTCTTACAGAAAACAATAAGAATGGGTCACAAATGTAAAGTTTTGTAGTATATTCTACAATAGAAGAAACGAGTTAGTTTTCAAGACTGCAAAAGTGGCCTCTAGGGGTGTCCCTCCTAGTATAAAATACTGGTTTCTTTGTATTTAAAGGTTTTATACAAACCTACCAAATGAGTGATTTGCTCTGAGGTTTGAACGTTGGAGCATTCCAACAAAACAATGAACACAACGAAACACGTGAGCTTTAACTGTCCCATTTTAGGCTCATCACAAAAAATTTGAAAACTATTAATAAATATTGCATTCTAACAAAAATACAAAATTCACCCAAATCATTTTCAGAATGTGAATCGTCGATGACATGTAACTTTCCCATGATCTTGTGCAAGACCATGTTTTTTTGTTTTTTTTCAGCACTGCCTTAATACCTGTTCAGGTTATATGCCTATGCAGGCCTAATAGTACACTAGTGGGTTAAGGATTAAGAAGGCTTAATTAAGAGGAAATGTACCCGGATTAACATGGAAGGAGAGTGGAAAACCAGCCTCCCTGCACCCGACTGGGATTGAACCACAGTCTTTGGCAGTCTAGTGTAACATAAAAGTATTGTGTTAGACCACGAGCCATCAAAGTGGCTAAGCGCACATTAAACAATAATAGTCGAGAGGTCACTTAAGTGGGTGAATATTTTTTTAAATTTAATTTTAAAGGGTTTTTTTATACTCAAATATTTCATGTTTGCAAAACTGTATGGCAAATATTAATATTTTGTTGGTTTAAAAATAAAAGCCTAAAATGGGACTGGATAATGAATACTCTACCCACATGTTTTATTTGCAATGTAACATTACCAAAATATATATTATCCACAGTTGACACACCAAGAATTAAGAAATAACAATTGATATTAATTTTTTTCCCCCCAGTAATTGCACACAAAAATACATTCTCCGCCTACACCCTCTTAGCTCTATTCCATTCCTACCCATTAAAAATGTAAAACTAACATTACCTACATCAGTGGTTTCCTGGTCGACTAGACTGGATTGCTGGTAACGAGGAGATCGGGGTTTGAATCCCTGCCGAGTGAAATGAGGGTGGTTTTTTAATAACGATTTTCCACACTATGCAAATGTGGTCACATTTTCTCTATAATCTTAGTTTTCTTGTTTGTATCCAATTGGTGTTATTAATTTAGGGGTGTACCCCAATCAGGATCAAAGACAAAACCCTTGAAATACAATTTATTTTGAACAACATTTCTCATTCCAACTGAATATAAACTTTTATTTGTTGAAACATGGAGTGTTAGTTTTTTAGGTTTTTGTTAGTTTATAACCGTAAACTTAAATGTAACTATTACAAACTAAAATATCTTCACCGCAAAGATTCTTATTTCATTCCTATTATTCCTCTAAATATAATATGTTGTGTGTGGCAGGATTATTGACATGCGTCATAGTTTGATGCAAGTAAATGTTTTGGATGCTCAACAAGTTTTAGACAAGGTGATAAAAATAACTAAGTTTATTCATGCAATAATTAGATTTGATATGAAAATTAATCAAATGTACTTGTTTTAGATGGTTTATGCATCTTTTGATGGCCATTTACATGAGTTCCGAGATCGATACATTTCCGTCATTATTATTGTCAAACATAATGGCCCATTGTTATCCTTGATGTGGGTGAGTACATTATTAACTGCCTCGCACTGAGGACATACAAATAACTAATCCTAATATCGGTGAGCTGGTGGTCTAGGGGACTTCTGTGATGTGGGTCCGGGGTTCAATCTTTGGTCCTGGCACAGATTTATCTGATTACCAAACCCCTCCTTCACCTCTGACAAGACATCTTGTGAATGTGGGGAATGCCAGGACTCCCCCGTGGTTCGGATCCCACGTTAAACTGTAGGTCATCCATTTCATCTCACAATCACCCTACCATTACACATTAGCGTGTGTATAACCTGATTGGTTAGTAAGCTGTGGTGACAATAATAGTAATAATAATAATTATATTTATTATAAATAATTAATAATAATTATTAATTAATGGATTAATATTAATAATTATTAAATATTATTAATTCATTAATAAATATTAAATATTATTAATTCATTAATAATTATTAATCTAATATTAATAATAATAATTATTATTATTTAGCACCGTGTCTTGCTACCCGTTCAGGTTATACGCTTTAAGTACTAATTACTCTAATGTATTAGGAATTGGGAGGGTTTAATTAGAGGAAGTGAACCCGCATTTGTGTGGAGGAAGAGTGGAAAACCATTTAGGAAAAACCACCCCCAGTTAACCCGACCGAGATTCGAACCTCGATCTCCCCGTCCTCAGCAGTCGAGCTCAACACAACTAGCGTGTTAGCCAACTACGCCCCCGAGGCGGGTTATTATTAATTATTATTTATTTATATTTATTATTATTAAGTATTATTATTTTATTATATTTTTATTTTATTATTATTTAATTATTATTTTATTGCTATAATTATTTTATTATTATTTATATTTTATTATTTATTTTAATTTTATTATTTTATTACTATTATTGATTATAATTAATTTATTATATATTGATTAATTATTATTTTTATTATTATTATTTTAGTTATTATTTATTATTACTATTAATTATTATAATTATTAATATTTATTATGTATTTTTAATATTATTTATTTATTTTAATTATTAATAAGCAGAGCCCTGCTTTTATGGTGAATAAAAAAGCCCAATTTCGTTTTTAAGTTTCCCAAAAGCGGTGAATAAGCAGTGAATTACAAAAATCTTATTTTTGCGACGAAATTATCTAACTAAGACAAAAGCGTTAAAAAAGTGGTTTTTACCAAACTTTCGTGATTAAGGTAACTTTGTTGGGTTAAAATTAGACTTCCAGGACAATGTTTGAAACAGATAAACTAAACATATTGAAGTGAAAACCAAAAATTACATTTTGTTTGGACAAAACGATAAAAAACACTAGCCTTCAAAAAAATGTGCTGTCAACTTATTAAAAAAGTAAGATTTAGTGGCAACTGGTCCGGGATAAGTATGTACAAGTCACAAAGACAAAATATGACACAAAAATCATCTTGTTACTTCACAAAAATTGTGACTATATTTTTAAATCTCAATTTAGGCTATAAAAATACAAAATAACTACTCAACATCACCAAACTGCAACATGCAGCTGGTAACAATGTTATCCACTTTTATTGTGGTTCTGCGGTCTGTTACTACTAAACTATACCTAGAAGAATATCGTTCTGAATCTGCATTTGAAATCGGCAGCCACAACACTTGCAAACACTTTGTTGCGAAGTCACTGAACATACTGTCTGTCTTCAGCCCTAGCAGCACATTCTCAATTTTTAAACTTTCGATGCCATCACTCTCTTCCATCAAAACTTTCAATTCTTACTTTACAATATCCCAAAATCGCGACTAAATCGCAGTTATCGCGGACATCATTTAAAATCGCGAATATCACGCTAAAACGCCTATTTCGCGAATTTTTTCGACAATTCTGAGCATATATTTGCAATCAGGGTAACCTGAAATGTGAACATCTGAAAGAAAAAATGCCATATCTAACATTCGCGAATTATCGCGAACTCCACAAATGCAGGGCTCTGTTAATAAGTATTATTTTATTATTACTTTATTTTATTATATTATTATATTATTTTATTATTACTTTATTTTATTATATTATTATTTTTATTTTATTATTTATATTTTATTATCATTAATTAATTATTTCTAATCATTTTTTTTAATTATTACTATTACAATTATTATTATTCATTTTTAGTTATTATTTTTATTAAAATAATTATTATTTTAATTATAATTTTATTATTATTATTATTATTATTATTAAAGTAAATTTTGGCTGGCTGTAAAAATACAATAATTACAGGTGGAAAGGTGGATGGTGGGGTGTACCGGGTGAAACTATTAAAGATCATATACAAACAAATCTACACTTCTAAAATAATTTTCCACATAGTCGCTACTTAAATTTCAGCATCTCTAATACATATTGTGAAATATACGTTTTCATTTCCCTCGTGAAATAACTGGGCTGCCTGTTGAGCACAGTCACATCTGTATGGCCAGTTTCAACTCGTCACTGTTCTAAAAGTGCTGTATATTCGGCCACTCTCTCATTTGTTTGAAAAGGTGATAGTGGCTCAGAGCAAAGTCAAGACTGTATGGTGGCGGATAAAACAATTTCCAATTTAATTGATCAAACACTGCTTGGGTGCAAGCCACGTTATTTAGCGCATTTTGTTGCGCAGCAAGACAACGCTGGAAGTCAACATACCGTGCTTTTTGTTCTGAATGGCTATCCAAAGTTTTTGTAAGGTCTCACATTATACTTTGGAATTCATTCTGGTTACTTGTGTCATAAAGTCAACATGCAATACTCATTTTTGGTCCCAAAAAAACTGTTGCCCTGAACTTAATGACATTCAATGTTTGCTTAAACTTTCTTGTTTTGTTTGGTGAATGCTTGTGCCCCCACTGCATAGACTGTCTCTTTGTTTATGACCACCCACCGAGCGCAAAACTTGTGATAACCTAATGTGTCTTTGACATATTCATACAGAACAGTACGTGAAATGAAGTGAAGGCTCAGTTATTGTGAAGCGCTAGTTCTCTCGAACCTTTGAATCCACTTTCTACATGAGCTCATCTTTATCAACAGACGGCCGACCAGATCGCTCTTCGTTTGGCCATTTTAAACATCCTACACCACTGTCTTACACCTCCTTCACCACTGTCTTACACCTCCTTCACTAATGTTTGGTCCATAAACCTTGCAGAGTTGTTGGCAATGAATCTCTACCGTGCTAGTGTTTATTGCACAGAGAAAACGAGTAACTGCATGCACTTCACATTGATGATATCACTCATTTTAAATAGATCACTACATGACTTGAACCGACTATAGACAGTAAACAATGTGTTTGTTAGATAGGTGCTGAGTCACTTTACACTACTGAGCATACATAACCTCCCACCCAATACCAGCTGTACTACTAAAAATAAACAAAAGCCCTTGTATTATTATTATTATTATTATTATTATTATTATTATTATTATTATTACTGTTGTTGTTATTTTTGTTATCGTCATCTTCGTCTAGTTTTAAAGAAAACTGTGAGATTTATTAAGTTGGAATAAGTAAAACAAAACTCACTAAAATCATAAGAGAAAAATAACTATTGACAAATGTTTGTGTCGATTTAACTTATGATTTGTGTATTATTATTTTGACCCTTGATCCTTTGTGTTGTTCAAGGATATCTTGTCCAATAAGTATTAGGCCAAAATTGTTTATTTGATCAATATTATTTGAAATCTTAATTTGTTAATGCCTGAAAGGTTAGTTTAAGTTACTGGTAGGTTGGGCTTAGAAACTTACTAAAATATGCTAATATAAACTATGCAGGGTTTCAAATTTAGGTTTGTATATTTGTAATATTTTAAACATTAATGTGGTCTTTTATTTTTTTGACGTCATTGAACGGTTGTGGCAGCTATAATTGGTTTAGTTTGGATGGACTCTTCCGTGAGCTTACATCGGATCATGTCCGCTCACATCAATCACTAGGACTATGTTTGCGTACTTAACACAAGCTTTTGCCGAAAAAAATATAATTGCCACTATTTTTAGTATTTTGGTCAAGAACATTCCAAATTTGAGGATAGGTTACGAATATGTTTAGCCTTAATAATGAATAGAGAGATTCAGCAGGGTTAATGTCTACACTCTAGCACTGCAATAAGATTTCTGTTTAGTAGAATGATAGAAATATTTTAGAGATGTGTTGTTTTACATGGATTTATATGATTGGTTGTTTTTTGGTTTGTCATAAACATACATTGCTGTATATTAGTTTAACCCCTTGTGTCCCACGCATGATGAAACTCCAAGAGAGCTATATATTGTGTAGATAAGCCTAGTTATTGTAAACCCCTCATATGTATTCTACATCTCCAAATAAAGCTGAAATGAGGAGAAACTGTAACAGATATAGTTTTATTTAGAATAAGAAATTTGAAAACTATATCTTTCAAACAAAAATATACTATACATATATAGAATAGTTAATAAGCCAAACACAAGGCTACATTAACTAATAAGTCTGATCTGCCGAAACCCAAGAGGATGTACACAAGAGATAATTTCATTAACTTTGCAGATCAAATGATAACTAAGGTAGACTCGCGATTATCCGAGGCTCCGTGTTAACCGAGACACTCATTCTGTCAGTGTGTCCAATTTTAGCACAATATTTATACAATAGTTAAATATTTTATACAATAATTAAATATTTTACACAATAGTTTTTTATTTAAACCTATATATAAATATACTGTATTACTATAACTAGTATAAAGTATTGTTTACATTACTTTTATACATTACTGTAGTTAAATGTATGAGAAGTGACGTGAGAACCGATTACGAACAACAGACAGAACATTGCGTCAGTTGTTACGTCTATAAATTCTATTATAACCTATCTTACACACTCCTTATCATCCTAGTTTTTCTGTATCTGAGGTAGGCTCAGTCCAAATTACCTCGGTTATTCGCGAGTCTACTGTATTTACAATATTCCGCACCTGGGTGAAGATGCGCATATAGCGACTAAAACCATGTATACACAAATAAATATAATAACGAATCTTTCCAAACATTCAAACAAACATAGCGGCGCGCATTACCACTCAAAGTATTGGAATAAAGTTACAACCTACGATGTCTAGAGGAACAAGTTACTTGTAAATAGGATGCTCTCAAAATGGAGATATCCCATAAATTACCAATAGAGAACTCTTTATATAGGCCTACAAATTTTATAGGGCAAAAAGAAAATAACCTCCGTAATGGTGTTTTCCTCCAAACTAATTCCAAAACAAATATATAAAATATCTAAGGTGAACTCAGGTCCTATATTTATTATTTCATCATTTGGAAATTTAAATAGAAGATTAATCTCACAAAAAAAGAGTTTAGAAAGTGTTACAAGGATAATTTGGCCAAGCAAGAGAATTTAGAATAATTATGACAATGCATACATGCTTAACTTAATAAGTACGTAGTACCTGTGAGAGACCTGCTTCGGTGGCCGCACGGTCGAACGCGCTATTCTTTCAATAGACTAGACTGCTGATAATGGGGTGATCGAGGATCTAATCTTGGTCGGGTGTACTTGGGATGGTGTAAGGTATTATTCCTACAGGTTACACTCATTATAATTGAAAAGAACATAGCTTAAACAACATATAGATTTATTAATAGAAAAAACAATAGTTAAGAAAACAATGGTTTACAATAATATTGTTGGCAAAGCGTATGGATTTTGATCCAAACAGTTAGGATTGAGAATTGAGACTGTGGCTACAAGGGCTGCGTATTCGCCAGGCCACAGGTAGAAGTATTTCTAAAAAGGAGAACAATTAAATAGTTACCAATAGATAAATATTGAACAAGATATGCATGTAACTTTAAATCAGTATTGCCTGATGGGGGGGATTTCGGAAAATAGTATCCATAAAACATTTCGGATATCAAGCTGTAAATAACAGCCGATGGCTAGGAAACAGGTGTCAAAAGTACTATGGCTGGTCACATTCCCCTTTGGTACTGCCAGGCCATTCAATAGTACATAAAGTTCAAAAAAAGCAAGTGCATTGAGAACAACAAAACAATAGGAATCGATCGAAAGGAAAAAGTTAAAGGGTATTATCTGCATGGACCCCACTATGACTCTAGTTCAGTTCCCTGGGTTGCGCACCGAAACTAATACTGCACGTGAAGCGTGTCTACTTAATCAAACCAAAATACTCTTTTCAATTAACTGTATAGTAATAAGGAAAACAAACATACAACCTGGGAATAGCCATCCATAACGTGAACTGGTGCTCACGACGTACAAGACGTCAGGGCAAACTTTGACCCAAGCATAGATAAAAGAAACTTGTGGAAGTTTATAAGTCCCTAGCTAAGGCATTATAATTTTCTACGCCAGAGCCAAAGACTCATAATGTAAAGACAGAATGATCAATATATATAGCAACATAGTCTACAGGACTGATTTACAATATTGGAAAAACAAGCAATAAAGAGACTCGTCCCGCATTCTGAAGGACACAATATTTAATCAATAAAATAAACCTTTGAGTTAGCAAGTCGTCAAGACTTGAAGTTGATTGACTGTAAACTAGGCATACTATTAATTCATAAGAAAATCATCTCCGACATTATACAAAAAATCAAAGGGGGCAAACAGATATAGCTCATCTTTACAACAAAATTTAAATTCTAAGTCATAAGGACTCGTTAATTACTTTACAATACTTAGTAAACCCAAGTCTGAGGATCCAACCATAGCTGCGGTGAATCCCATGGCCTAGACTTTGTAGGTGACATTGAAATGCGTCATCCTGTCTAAGGTGGCGGTGTATCCGACGCCTCAAACTTCATGGTCAACGTGATGGTGCTGGAGTCCTTCCTTCAATGCAAGGATACTGTAAACTGGCTCTATTGTGTGCTGGGACACGGGTCCTTATATAGTTCCCAACATGATATGAAATAAAGAAAGCGGAAAGGATGATAAACACAAGAGCGTAGAAACTAGAGATGCAGAGGAAGGTGGGGGAAAGAGAATTTAACAAGAAAAAACCACTTGCGAGGAAAAGGAAGAGCCAAGCTTTCTTGGTTTACCACCAGGGTCGTTTATGAGCAGCAGGTCTTTGCGTCGATGCTCATACGCATTTCTTCTCTTCAACAGATCTAGTTATGATAGCACGTGTTGCGGCCATTACTGAATGGTGTAGTGTGCTTCACATGTGGGAGAATTGAATCAACAGACATCTTGAAGATGTGAGTACTCACCAAGGCATATTATATGGAAATATATCTGTTTTAATTATGTTATTCAGGATCCATTATTATTTTTATGAGAATTTGTGATATAGATGTAGCTTACTATATTTTCTTGTAGACACCATGGCAACCGTATGTGATTTTTATCTGACATCATCCAATGGGAAAAGCAATGCGTTAAGGTATTTTTATTCATAATTATGATAATATTAATCCTCTTCTTTGATATAAACTCCAGTATTTATCAAAAGACAATATTTTTGACCAACCACGTGTTTGAATCTTTGAAAGGTTGGGAGAAACGTATATTTATTAGACTGCATCTTCAGAGTAGACTCAATTAAAAATGTAAATATAGTTTATTTCTTGCATAAATTATTAAATTATTGAATTTTTTAATTGTAGATGTCAATCTATATAATTGACATGCTACAGTGGTTTTCCCCAAATGGTGTTCCACTCTCCTTCCATGCAAATGCAGGTACACTTCTTATAAATATAACCTTCCTAATCCCTAAAACCATTAGCTTAATTAGTACATAAGTGTGTAAACCAAACGGGTAGTAAGACACAATACTTAAAACAAAAGTGGGTATAGCCGGCTAATATATATATAGTGATCACAGGGGATACGTTACACTAGCGCAATGCAATGACCATTGACCAATGGCAGGGCGGGAAGAAGAGCTACGTTGAGGGGGAAATCTGGCAAACTGCTAGGGGCAATTGCAAACCAAAGGTACTATACTTTTTTGGAAGGTTCCATAGATAAAGAGTAAAAAGGTTTTCTTCTGGCCACACCACATCGGATATTTTCTCGGTAATTTTGAATTAAGGTTTCGAACTTGAGTTCTCATGCCGTTTTAATTGTGTGATCTATGTACATATACACCATAACCCATGTAACGAATCACAACAATATAAAGTACATTCAATTTAAATATGGCTACTTTGGCATTCATTTTAGCAAATAAAGTAGGACACAAGAAGTTAAAAACTATTGTGAGTGCTCAATACTGTCTTACCCTAAGAGCGGTATTTTAAAATATATTAGATTGATTCATGTAAAAATTAATAGTGTGTTTCTTTATTTCCAGGTTATCATATAGTGAATTCTAAACAATATTCTTCACAAAGGCTCATGTTAATCTGTGTGAACCCTCATATTCTAGTATCTGTGAAGAAATTGTTTGATTCATTTAATGACTCTAAAATGGAACAAGTTATTTCCCAAAATATTCAACCATTCTTTGACCCTATGTTTCCAATGAAATACTCATATCTCAAAGGAGATGTAATTAAACAGAGAGTGGAAAGAATCAGTGTAGAAGGTGACTTTTTAAGGTCAGTATCAAGTTTTGTTGAATTTTAAAGTTTCATGACCCCCTGAGATCAAAAAAGTGTTTTTATAAAACCAATATAGTTGGTCAACTATAAGCAAATATAGATTTTTCAATGAATGGATTTTTAAAAGGGGAATTGATTGATATGCTTATCTGTGGACAGAAATGTTCCTCCTTTCTCATTGTTTCTGTAACAGTGAATATTATTTTATTTATGCTCTTTGATAGAATATGATGCCCTTTTTTCCATTATGTTTCTGCAACAATATATATTCCTTTGTTCTACATAGCATATGAGTTTTAAGTAAATTTTATAAGCTTTTAATTTAAAGGTCGTGCCATAAAAACTTTGACCTAGAATTTCTCAAAAACTATTTAATTTTTTTTAAATCCCTCATGAACCTATATTTTAGCGTAATTTGTGGAATGTTTCATCATGGGTTAAAGTTTTTACCAAACATTGATATCTGTGGATTGTTCAACTTGATAAATAACACTGTGGATTTGTTTTTCAGAGAAAAATTCATTTAAAGGTAATTTACTGAAAACATATTTTTGACCATTTTGTTCCAAACTTCATTAGACTATGTTACTCTTATGAACACTTACAGCATTATTTCCATAGGTTGTATAAGAACTTAAAACAATGCTACACCCAATTTATAATCATCTGTGTCACTACAATGTTTCTGTTATCAAATTTTGCACCAAAGGTTTTAGATTTAATATTTAGAAATGGTGTTAGCAATTGTTTTATATTTTAAGCTTGTATAAATAAGACTTATATACTTGATTGAGGATTTGGGATGAAATTCAACTGACACATGTCATGACTTGTCTATTATATTTCAGTTATTCTTCTGAAGAAAATGATAAGGTGGGTGTGTATATAGCTGAAGAGCCTCTCACACCCGATACCTGTTATTTTGAAGTGGAGATTATTGACACAGGAATGGATGGAAGTATGTCTATCGGCTTGTCTTCCAAAAGATATCCCTTAGATATCCATGTTGGCTATGAACATGAGTCTGTAGGCCTGTCAACTGAGGAAGGACGGTATGAATTATTTGTTTATATAAAATCATTATTTTATCATTGAGAATGATATACAAATTATATACATACACACGTACATATTATGAAGATGCGAAAATTTATTTTTGAGATATTGGATACTGGCTCGCGATACGGCGCCAATTATGATGATACAGGATTATATATTGATATTGCCCTGTGATTAAGCACTATTATAATGATGATGCATACATGCCTTACTATGCACTTGTACACAGTGATGTGATATGATTATATATGGTACTTATTATTATGAAATGAGAAAGACTTTTGATGTTGCAGACGATTTATTTATATGATTACACATTCGGTACTAAATATATGATATAAAATGACACAGATTCGTTAAATTACGGATTTTTTTTTGTGTGATATTACACGTTCCACGTTCTGAGTACTGTGTGCTATGTAGATATATGTTACTGCTGCACTGTCTTAATGAACCATGTGATGAATTAAACTGTTTTTCTGTGCATCTCTAAAGATATTACCAGCACTGTTTTAATGAGCCGCTTGATGAATCAAACTCCTTTTCCGTGTATCACTCTATGGATTCATACGCACAAGCTGCTTATATATGACCTACCCCTTGCCTCTTGGACTCCATGTCAACAGTGTCAAAACTAATAGAAAAACTCCTGGCAACCTGATGTTGGGAAGGCTGGCTTCCTATTGGGTAGAGGGAGCCAGCATGTCACATGATTTTTATAAATACAACGGAGTTAATCTTTACTAATTATTTTTTTTAATGGAGTGCATTGAAATTATTTCTAAAGGCGTGTGATTCTCCATGGATGAAGTATTGAAAGGATATTTTACATATCATACTTTAAAGAAAAATGCTCCTCATCCATGACCATTTTAATATATGAGAGGGGTCCAAAAAAGTATCATTACAATGCATACATACAATACATACATACATACATACATACATACATACATACATACATACATACATACATACATACATACATACATACATACATACATACATACATACATACATACATACATACGTGCATATGTGCATACGTACATACATTTAATTTAGCTAATATTGGCATTTTCACTTATAAATCATTGGGCTACTTAACAAATTGTTAAAATAATACCAATTATCTCATTAAAAACGTAAGCTTTAAAACTACTTTTGACCGGTAAACTAATTCCATATTGTTGTCCATTTTGAATTATCCTTGATTGGAGTTATATTGCCATGACAAAGCAATGGAAAAAAAAATCTTTATAGATTACTTAACTATTGAATGATCTTTTTTTTTTAAATACCTCACCTAGTTTCTTTCTAAAATAATCATTTTATTTGGATTAAAAAATTTAAATCTTAGAATATAATAATTGTATTGGATGTTTTTGAACTCACAATATTTAAAACTTGTATTAATTAATATGTTTAACTACAAAACTAGCATTAGTTTAATTACTAGTTATAGAGTTATGTTGGTTAACCTGTGTTGATTAACATTTCAATAAATATTTTATCAAACTTACCACATTAAAATAAAAAAATCATTTACTATTTCATGTTGTTTACTAATAATATTATTTTGACCATCTTATTTTTCATTTTAAAGTTTGAACATTAACTTTTACTAGCATTAAAAATTGAATTGGAATAAATTTTGCAATAAGATAATTTCTAGCGAGAGCCCATACAAGGTGCATGTGCCACTGTGTATAGGAATGGAATTTGAACAGAAAACTTGATCATGCATGAATATTACACTAAGGACTAATAAACAAAATGTGAAACATTTCAATTTTTGGTCTGTGATTTTTATATGGGGTAAATAAAGTTATGCAAGCATATTTGGGAAAATATTAGCTCATTAAAATGTCATTTTAATGAACTTTTTTTTATAACTGTCAGTCTAATTTTGTAATATGACATTCCGACGAAGAATTTTACATGTTATTTAAATCAGTTGCCGCACACTGAACTGACTTAGTCATATTACTTCATCTGACATTCAAATGACATTGAACATAATTATGTCCCATGAAGGTCCGTGCACTTCTGTCCGATGGGTTTTGCTCGTCTGACATCGGAGTCAAGACATCAGAAATAATATGGCTCTAGTTTCTATATACCCATGTCTTAGCAACTTGCTGCCTGTGAGTTCAGCCAGTCCTAGGCCACCTTTTTGAGCTCATTGTGGGCCAAAGAATTTCTTTGAGATCAAACACTTCCGCCAAACTCGTCAAGGACACTGACACTGTGTGGTCAAGAGTTGTCATGCAGGAGGATGACATAAGACTACAACAGACCACACCTTTCGCTATCATTGATCGTCGTTTGAGGATCCATACTTTCAAGAAGCAGCACTCACTTTCAATCCCAGAACAGTTGCCATCACCTTTCTGTCTGAAAATGTTTGATTTAATTTCTTGGGCTTTAGTGACCCTGTGTGCATCCATTGCACGGACTGCTGCTTTGTTTCCACATTAATGTGTAAAATCCAGGTTCCATCTTCAGTCCCATTGTGGTTACGGAACTTGTCACCATCAATCGTGTAGGACTGTGTAATGATATTGATTTGGATTAATCTAAATTATGTAAAATGTCATGGATGAAGGTAATTTTTCTTTAAAGTAATATAGGTAGAGTATCCTTTTAAGATTCATCCATGAACAAACACGCGTTTCTCAGAATGAGGTGAAAAGGACTTCACCCCTAAAATATATTTTTTTATACCTTCTTTCCTGGTAAAAGAGTAACTGCGTCAATTCCTGTTAAAGGGAACAAGTTCATAGTATTTGGCAGAACACGCCATTTCTTTATACCAATAAGAAGCTAGCCCTCACAAAACGTGTCGCCAGGACTCTGTCTATTGGTTAGTTTTTACATTGTTGACCAGGGGAGAAAATGCAAGGGATATGTCATATATAGACCATTGTACGTATGTTTATACCATTGCAATTGACCACGACGACGATGAGGAGGACGATCTCCGGGACCTCGCTCACGCACGAGTCAGTCACAGTCCAACACATTATAATATAAGTCACTTCAATATCACAAGTGTGCAGTGATAAGAAACATTTAACTGAAATATGTGCAAGTAATTTACTGGTGTAATATAAATAAACCGTGTGTGAAATAACAGCCATCAACATTTCTCTTTCCTTAATAATATTAATACTGATTTAATTAGTGCTCGAACACGGGGCTATAGACAGCTGATTAAACGGTATCTTTTCCGTACAGTGATGATATGCGCTCGATCACGGAGCTTAAGACAACCTAAAATCATCACAGCAATAACAGGGAATTAATCCGCAGTGAATCAATCGACGCCCGACGCGGGGCGATTGATCACATAGTTATTATTATTGACGCCCAAAGCGAGGCGCTTTTTATTCCATAGTATTATAACTGATACTATTCGTTGCTTCTGGGGAATGTCTTTGACACCCATTGAGGAAAACTGTGTGATGCTAAAGCTTCTCTCTAACAATCTCACACAGAACAGGACGCGAAATCTGTGGAAAATTGATGGAAGTTGAGAAAGTGTGAAGCTTCTGTTGTCATGAATCTTCTTGTCCACACACATACAATTAAGTCTGGAGACACAACAAAAGGCCAGCCACTTTGTTACTCAATGTGAACGTTAGTTTGGCCATCTTTGAATTCACACCACCATTTCCTAGCCTTACGTTTGCTCATTACAGTAGGGCCATAAACTTGACAAAGCTAGCAATGAATTTTTGATCCGTTCATGTTTTTTGCATGAAGAAATGTTATCACTGGACTTTGCACGCTGCAGGGTTATTAATTTTATTGTTCACTTTAAAAGCACTTATACACAACCGTAAACCATTACAAAGCTCTGACAACTGAGTTGTCACTTCGTAATGAATCACGCTAACACCTTGCACATGCGTTGACATGGCCGTGTACCTAGCACGGCGGTCGCAATCAATGTGCCTTTATTTTCTGAACCCCCCTCATATAACTCAGAATTACAACATTAGTTCCAAGTGAATATTCTAATAAAGGCAAAACTATCATCTTCAATTAACATATCCTTTTTGTCTGATTGAGCTTTATATTCAAAGGACAAGTTTTAAAGCTGTTTTATATATATTTAATTTACTCTATAACCTACTATTGCCTCAAAAAAAAATGTGTTTGGTAAATATATTTGAAAATTTACTTGGCAAACCTGGGCTCAGTACAAAATAAAGTTACATCTCTTAGCAAACTTAGGACTTCTGAGATAATTTGATCGTGTTTAAAATATTTGTTTCTATAGCTAAAATAAATAGAAGTGGAAGTATTAAAGAACAGGAAAAATTGGTATATAGCACAATATTTGAAAAGTTTGCTAGGCAACAGAGTTCTCTTGGTCCAATTGAAGTCAATTCTTTAAATATTATAACAAGAAAGAATAATGTTGTATAGTTAATATTACCATCTCTATTACCAACTACAACTAATATTGTTGTGTAAATTATGAGGAAATATCCTTGCAGCAAATAAAAAGTACCAAGTTTGTGATAAAATTGGTGTCACATGTTCATGGTAAACTGTATCTATCTCTGAAAATCTTTGATTGTAAATATATAACATTTATACACCATCTTTAACAACTTTAATGAAATTTGAACTTTCTAAATCCTCTCAGTTGAATTGAAATATAATACATAAGCTGTGCATTTTAAGATTCTATTCATCTTGTAAATATTGTGTTATAGAGTTTTTAAAGAAGGCACAGTTGGTCCAAAGTTTGGTGTGAAATGTGAAATCGGAGATCGAATTGGCTGTGGTATAAAGTTTGATCAATTGTCAGAAGCTATAGAAGATCCATTTTGTACTTTGATGCCTATTTACTTCGTCCGCAATGGCAGGGAAGTAAGTCTACAATCATGTTAATAATTAGTTATATTTTTATATGGTTTTTCACAATATATTATTTAATTCTAGCTTTTACAAAGTAATAAAGGTTTTGTTTTGGTATGTGACAATATTAACATTATAACAACCAACACATCTTAAACATAATGTTATGATAATAAAACATATATTTTGTTAGTTTCACACTTAATATTTCTATTTTTCTCTAACTATATATTAAATTTTAATTTGCTGAAATTGTGTTCTTTCATAATTCTGACAATAGATAACATATTTGATTGTCTTGCAAACCTTTTCGAATAATATAATTCAATAAACCAGGCCTGCTTGGCTATTCAATGCGGAACGTATATCAAGATGAGTTAGTGGAATATTTGATAATATATATAGGTTTCTTTGACAAGATCTGAAAGCAGGAAACAAACATGCAATTTGTGAACCTAACAGCTTTTGCTGCTGGGAGCTAAACATAGAGATAAGAGTAGAGGAAATATACCAAATTACTATGCAGGAAGAGTGGAAAACTATTTAAAAAAACAAATCTGAGTACATCTGGCTCAAGGACTCATATACCCACCTCCCTATCCCCGATAAATCAGACTAGACATTGTGTGCCCACAGATGCATTGTTTCTTGCATTTCATACAATTCCAAATCAGATTACTAAAATGTTTTGTATGCAAACATAGTTGGGCACCATTCTTCTTCCACTACCATTGGGTGGACTTTATCCTGCCATCAGTATGCATTCTCTTGGTGAAGAAGTTCGTCTTTTCCTTGGATTAAACTGGGTACCTGAAGAAGATAGTCTAATGTCAGTAGATAACAATGAAGAAGACTGGTATAGACTAAACGATATCCGTCTCAATGGGCAGGTATGACAATTGTAAATTTTAATTAGGTAAAAGGAAGATTTGTTTCTGTTATTTTTACTAAAAATGTGTATAAATGTTTCCATTTAGCTCTGTGCTTGAATTCAAAGATTCAAGCATTTGTTCATATTCAGTGGCGATACATTTTTTTAATCTCAGCGTCTTACTTCCCTTTCGGGTTGTATGCCTATGTACTAATTGCACTAATGGTTTAGGAACTAGGAAGGTTTAATTGAAAGGAAGTACATCTGTATTTGCATGGAGGGAGAGTAAAAAATCATTTAGGGAAAAACCACCTTAACTGCACCCAAACGAGATTGAACCCCCATCTCCCTGTATTTGGCAGTCAATTTTAACATGAGAGTAATGTGTTAGACCATGTGGCCACTGAAGTGGTTTTGATATTAAAAATTGTTCACTTTTGCATAAAAAAAAGTATTATGTTTAGTAGTGGGCCAATACATTGCTCGATACCATCACTTCATCTCCTCAATTATCGATACCCTATTCAATACAATTCAACATTAAATTAAATAGATTCTCATTTTGTAAGTATAGAAATTAGTTAAAAAGAAAAGTCCTTAATTTGTTTCCGTGGAACTATGGGAACTAGTCAATTAGTCTGTTTAAACCAATTATAACAACAAGCCACCAGACAAGTAAGACCAATCCACATCACTTTCACATATATCAAAATACTGTGACACTTCACTTTTTAAGCGTTCCATTTTGAAAAGATTATCAGATAAAAGTAAAACAAGAGAAAATTTGTATCAGTTTATTACTATGAATTTTATTTTGAAAACGAGCTCAAGTATGAAGTGAACAAAATACGGAAATGGAAATAACCTTGAAAGTCAAAAATGATATGACTGAAAATATTTGTGGATTTACACAAAAATACTTTGAAAATTTTAACTTGAAGTTTTTTTGAAAATGAAAAGCTTTTATATCTTATCAATTTTTTTTTTCTTTTTAATCATTTCACAATATCTATTAAATTAATTTAATAATTATCTTAAGTAAAAGATATTTATAAAAAAAAACTATATTGGTGACACTAGTTAGGAAGACTATCAAAATGGAATGTGACGATGCTTACAATAGTTAGTCAATAAATAAAAAATAAATAAAAAAATTAATTTGGATGATTTTAAAATCACTCGAATAATAGTTAGTAAAACTACGAAAAATGATACAGCTGCGAGCTGGCCAGTTAATTTGCTCTCACTCCCTTGCCAAAGCACTGAGGAAAATTGACATTATGAAGTGAATATTTTATTCGGCTATCTCAATATAAAATAAGTGTTCTTTTTAGGTTAATTGTACAATTATTGATTACCAAAATAATCACATATGGTATGATGTAAAAAGGCATAAACATCGATATGTATCATAACACATCGCTAGATTAGGTTGCCAATATCGCAAAAATTATTATCACCCATAACTATTCATGAAAGATATTTTGGTCCATAACGTTTAAATTAGAAACATTTTCATGCTTTGACATAGAATTTCACTAAAGGTGAAATTGACTAGATAGATTAGAATTTAAAACATTAACATAACACCTCATAACTACCATTATTGACTCTACGACATTAAGAAAGTTGAACGGTTATCAGTGGAAGTGCCCTATCTAACCATACACTTAGTGGGAGTTAATTTCCCATATAATTACTGTAGGGGCGACACACGCCAACAATCAAGCGTGCAACCTTCTGCTAAAAAAAAGGGACAACATATCTGTCATAAAGGCTAATATTCCCCAAAAGCCCAAATGAAATTGATCAAAGCAGTGGTTAGTATTAAACCCAATAGTCACACACCTGGAGCAAAAATAGAGATCAAGTTCTGATGAGAACAATTAGCAAGGTTACCCATAGCATTAAATTATATTAATACGCGATAACAGCATATTCCCTAAAATAGTCTACAAACTCTACCCATAATAACAAATTTCAATTCACAAGTCCGAAATTGTAATTTTGAAGAGATTCCCCTCTATTATTCAAAAGAGAGTTTTGACGACTTTAATAAACCCTTAATTTTATACTCCACTCTCACCTTTTCCAAGTCAACGGGGCAATGAGTCGACAATACTAGCAAAACACTCCCAATATATAGCAACCAAATGGACAGCCATGTCCACAGAGAGAAGGGGAGAAGAAGGGACGGAGCAGGGACTCTTCCGGCCACCCATAGAACTAGAAGAAACTTCGAGAATAGCTCAGGTGGAGAAAGTAGCAACTAAGCGCGCCGAGCTACCTTCAGGTTTTATTTCTCGGGCGTGGCTTTCTTGCCGAGCTGGCTGTAGAAAGACGGCTCCGTTTAGTCTATGGAACTGTGAGTTAGATTTTAAACAATTTGAATTAGTTATGTATTTCTCCAGCAAGATTCATAACATTAACATTCTATTGTTTTAAGTAACAAGCTAAGCTAAGTGTATATAATTTAAGCTGAAACCTGATTTGTAACTTTGTTAAGAAACCTCATTATACTGTTTATTTTAATAACTAATCAATTTGTTTCTCTAGGTTTTAGAGTACACAGGTCGAGGAAAGAGCATAATTGATGTTGGTCTTGCTCAAGGTAGATCTCCATTAAATACAACTACTCACTATTTTGAAATTGAGATAGTAGATCCTGGTGAAAATTGCTACATTGCCATTGGACTCACAAGAAGAGTGAGTTTGATTGTTATGAACATTATAAGGTTGTGACAGGGCTGTGGAGTCAGAAGCAATTTTGTTTGGAGTCCGTAAAAATTACCGACTTCGGCTTCAAAATTAAAACTTATATTATTATAGCAATATATGATAAGTAAATGATTTTAATTTTATAATTTTTATACAGATATTTAAGGACCAATTTTTGTAATTTTTATTGACATATTTATTCTAATATAAATTCATAATGCCCAAAAAGCTTCCCTTGAATTAATCTGTATTTGAGCATTTTAATGCAATACATTTGTTATTACTAATTAATATACATTAGCCATCACATATGAAGGAGTTGTATGTGACCAGGTTTTTGTTTTTAGCTATCCAAATAGAGGGAAATACAGCTGTACTGTTAGGGTATTTCCTTCAGTCAATATAACACCAACACTTGCCAACTAGACTTTGCAATTTGTTGAGTCCTAGATAATATTATAAAATTAATTGATTTCACTATTTATTTGACATGCTTAGCCTTACACTTTGGTCAGGCTACCATCGTTGCCAATTTTATTTGTTTATCATTTAAACTTGCACTCACACAATTCTTATGGTTATTTCTTTTGATTCATTTTAGGATTATCCCAAACATCGACATCCAGGGTGGAACAAAGGCTCCATAGGCTATCATGCAGATGATGGTAAAATATTTGTTGGCAGTGGAGTTGGAGACCCGTTTGGACCTCGTTGTCATAAAGGAGACAGAATGGGCTGCGGAATAATATTTCCAAGGGATTATATTTGTGAATATGACAGGTTAAAATAAACTTTATTGTATAGTTCCTTAAATATGTTAGTTTTATAATTTATAAAATAAATCTAATAACTATTTCACTTTCTAATATTTGACAGAGTAGTGTACATTTCTATATTTTTAAAAAAATTCAAGACATATCTGATCTCTGACCTTTATCTAAATATTTATCCACTCACACTTAACAAATTTAATATATTTCAGCTTATCATTGACCCTGTGAATAACTTTTTTTCCAATCATTGAACCATGAAATAGGATACAGGATTACACTTGAACCATAAATTACATCTAATTAAGGTTTACTGTGTATTTCACTTGACGACAATAAAATAATCAGGGTTTAAATAGTTTTTTATTTAAACTTTTTTTTTAAATAATCTCTAAAGTATGTTAATCCACTCATCTTAATTCCGCCCATTTTTAATTAAGAAAACACCAAAACCGAAGTATGATGCTAAACAGGCTCTTAATGCTATTTTTCTTATTTATATTTCAGTGATGGTGGTTCTGTTGAATTTAGTCCGTCATCTCCCAACGAAGTTGATGACTTGTTAGACCTGACACTGGAAGGCAGTGATAGTGAGGATGAGGAGTGGTGGAGTAACAACTGCACTGGGAATTGTGAAGGGAAAGTTAAGGTAAAAGAAAGCTTCCTGGTTGTGTTGGTTTTCCAAGTTGGGCAAAGATTTATTCCTCAAGTCACTGCAAAAACAAATACTTAAATATATAACAATTTAATTTATATTATGTCAAATGGTCAAGGTTTAAATCCCGATGGACTTGAATAGTATTATGTTTATCTTTTAACAATATTTATTATTTCATTATGCTGATTGATCTATTTTGTATTATTTTCCCACCCCAATGTTAATTTAATGATTGTAGTTGTCTAGAGGTAAACCACCAATTTCACATAAACTATATGGTGTATATTAAATAAATATATTATTAAGGAATCTTTGAAAGTGTTTTAATTAAATAATGTCTCCATTTGAAGATAAAATATTTAGCTAATTTAACAAGCAAAAAGATATATTAAAATATCTTCTGATAAGCTGATTATGTTACTTTTATTTTTAAATTCTGAGGTACTTTTTATTTTTCAGGTGTTTTTTACACGAAATGGAAAGACTATAGGTGTGCGACAAGTCCGTATCCCAAAAGGAGGATTTTATCCAACTATCGGGATGTTAAGTGTACAAGAAAAAGTGAAAGTTGATTTGCGGCCATTCACAGGTTGATATCAAGGACAAGGACCTCTGAGAAGCTGTGTTTACCACCGAAGATAATGTCTGTGATTTAACCGACTTAAAGGAAAAATGGCGCCAAACAGCTGTATTAAATTAAACATTAATAAGAGGATAAAAAAACAAGGCCTACACACATATTAGAAAATGGTAAGCCTCAAAATTTACAGTTAAAATACAGCACCACACACAAAAATGTAATGACCATGTGTTTTATTATATTTTTATATGCGAACTTTTGAGACCTGCAGTTTTCTGGTACATGTTTAGGTCTTGCCCTTCTATCCTCTTTTCAATGTTTAATCTAAATGAATTAATAAACAATCATGATATTTTTTTAACTTATTGATAGCACCAAATTTCATTTTTAATGTAATTGGTTTAAAAACTGTATTTTTTGATTTTGGATACAAGTTTTGGTACTCTTCCATTGTCTCAAACTCAAATTCAAATGTATATTTTTAATATTTTGTTTTTTCTACTTGTATTTTAACAGTCAAACTTAATCATTGTGTTTGCATATGCCACAAAATGTGATATGCCTTTTAGAAATCAATGTGATTGAAAATTTTTAACTAAATTTCTAAAAGAAAATAAAAATATATTTTTGAAATATGTAATCAAGGTATGCCCGAATCATTTAATGATGGGGATAAAAATCGAAAAAGTTGGATTTTACTGTAGCACATTCAATTAACATTTAAAATTAAGTTATAGTAAATAACTTCGAAAACCATCCGGCTTGTTTCTATGAAGGATGTGAGGGGGTAAATGAAATGTCCCCAGTGGAGAATACCACTCTCCAGCTGGTTAAGTCACGTGATGGGGCTGGCATCTTACAGCTTCATGACCTGCCGGTAATATGTATTCGAGGTTTTCTTCCTCTAGCCTTTGAAAAACCAACATCTAACTACAAGGCAGTAGCAAATACCAGATAAATGGTGCGATTAATAGGACTCTCTTAGAATAAAGCAAAGAAGGATACTAAACTTAAGTTTTACAAAATAATGGCATCACCTGTACTACTCTATGGAAAAGAGAGATAAAAGTTCGATACAAGCATCTGAGGTAAAATTCTTGAGACAAGTAGATTTGATAAAATCAAAAATGAATAAATAAGAGCACTTATTATGTATAATATTAATAACATAAAATGAGAGAATATCAAGAGAATTGGATCATCCATATGCAACGGGTGCTAGAGTCCTTACTACCAAAACAAGTTTTAGAATACAAGCCAAAAGGAAGATGTTCCATAGGTAGATCCAGGAAGAGATGGCTGGAAAACTTTTGAAGAGGAAACAAGCAGATAGCCTAATCCATGGACTGAAGAAGAATTTCTGAAAACAAATTCCCCCTCGGGATTTGAGGGAGGATTGGAGGCAAGATAAATAAAAATCATAAATTGATTATATTCTAAAAGCCTTTGTGCTCACAGAGTTAGATTAAAATCCATTTATTATTTTAAAAGTGACTGCTGCTCAAATGCATGGAATAGAGGTAGCAGTTTAAAATCTGCTTGATTAACAATTTTTTTTTTTTAAATGTGACTAAATTTGAAAGTTGTAGTCCTTTTACTTGGAGTAAACTATTATTTAGATTATTAAATATTAGTATTGAACACTCCACAAAATTCTAATACTAAATGTGTGAACAGTTCACAAATGCCACTAAGTGTAGTGTAAAAGCTTACATATTTGAATAATGATCTAATAAAGTAATTAAAAATATAATTATTACCAGTGTGTATATAACCTCTCTTAATAGAGTGCTTGCTATATATACATTATATTTATTACTTTCTCAGTCTCAGATATTTACTCAGCCAACCTCATGCCTAAACATTATTTCACGTATCCACAATGATCTACAGCCATCCATGAAAACTTTATGATCACAGCGCACAGTTTGAGACTCATTGCCTGTCCCCGCTTTCTGGATATTTGCACTTGTGGGGTAGAGACAAGGAAAATAGAATTTAGAGGAAGAGTGAGAAATAATTGTTCCAAACCAGGATTTAAATACAGACCTCCAAATAAGCAGCAAATAAGACAAGATGAGACTATTACCTGTGTCTACATACCCATCAGTGTGAATAATGGTTTTATAAATGATGACTCATAATAAAATGGTTCAAAATGTTTATGGTTTCATAATTTATCTATATAAAAAATTATATAGGCCTCATTGACTTCAAAACCACCAGATATATCCAGATGCTTTAGAATTAAAGTGGTTTAGTTTACTTTTTNCTTTTTTTACACATTTGACAGAAAATTATCTTTAAACTTTTGAATTTATATAAATCTTATAGTAATGATATATTATGTGCCATTAATAATTGAAGTTTCACACACTTGTCCTTACTATATTCTATTCTTAATATGACCCTTAATTTCAAGGAATAAGATTAAAACCTCACTTTGAATGGACTTGTATATAATTATAATATGTTTTAAAAGGTAGACAGTTTGTCACCAACCATTCATGAATTCATTCAGTTAGTTAACTAATCACTTACACCAATTGTATAACATTTAAGTTTTTATTAAAGCATCTTAATGAATTATTGTTTTATTATTCCACTTTTCAAATGCATATTTTAAACTTTTATTAAGTAATGTTACAAACCCTTCAAGGGTCTTAAAGCTTCTCCCTTGGAGGTATTTTTTTACATTTTTATGATTCCCTATGATTGGCATATTTCTACGCTGCATAAATAATAAATATGCTGCAAGTATTGAAAATACCATTGGTGTATTAGCTTTAGAGATATGTACACACTGTTTACTGTGTAAAGTAGAAACCTTACCTAAACAGATTACACTATGACCCCATCTTCTAAGATATACCATAGTAGAATAATGCAATGTAAGCTTGCTACCTTAGCAGGTGGATGAAGGATGAAAAAAACTATTGGCGATAAACTTATGAATCTTGTATTTTAACTAAAACTATATATATTTTTAATACTAGAATTGCCAAACTGAAAGTTAATATGTATTAAGCTAAGCTTAAGTTCAAAGTGATTATTTTCTGATTGTAAAAACAATTTCTACTTCCTCATACAATAAAGTCAAAATATAAGAATAAATTTTCATAAAAGGGAAATAATTGTTCTATGCAATAAACAAATTTGTCAAGTTAAATAAATGTTTTTTAAATTATATATAATAATTTAACCTGTGGTGTGTAGATGTAGAGACCGAAGGACTGGTTTAACTAAAGAAAACCATGAGTTTTGTAGTAAATTGAGATGCAACTAATAAGTGAATAAAGTAGTTAGGCCTCAAAGGCCCTTTGGAGTGGGGGTATAAGGGGTGAAAGTTGGCCTGCGCCTCAAATTCATCACTGTCCAGCCTAAAGTGGCAGCATTCTGGCCGAATAACGGAAAAGCCTGATAATACAGGATTTGAGTATAAATAATTTTCATTATGGGTTTGCCTACGTTTTTTTAAATTTTTGCAGAACATTTAAGTTTGGTTTAATAGAATTTGCCCATTTTCTAAATGCAATGTAAAATAGGAATACTATAGTAATTGAATGGGGGCAGTAAAAGCTAAACAAAGAAATTTTTAAAATCTTTACTAGTCTCTACTTAAATTTGGAAATGGAAAACTACAAAGCAAGAACAAATAAAAATAGAGTGACAGGTTTGTAAGAAAACAATGTTTATCATACAAATCTAAACAGGCTGCTCGGAAGCTCGACATAATGTGGGCTGAGATGGTGTTGAGTTTTATAAATGAACTTCCATAAGATGCATGTTTACTAAACAAGGATGAATCAGTACAGTTGTACTGTATTGTTGTATTGTATACACACGTGTAATATACAAAAATGCATTACAGTACTGTACATATAATAGTGTATTGATTCGAGTAACACGTAACAAGTTACAAGTATGAACAAATGCCCTGTTGGACTCGAACTCTGGCGATCGTAAGCCTCACCCCAACACACAATTCCATATTTTAAACAGAGTCGTCTTTCTACAGCCGGCTCAGGAAGAAAGCCATGCTTGAGAAAAAACTGAAGGCGACTCGGCGCTGGTAGTTGCCACTTCCTCCGGCTGGGCTATTCTCGAAGTTTCTTCTAGTTCTACTGGGTGGCCGGAAGAGTCCCTGCTCCGTCCCTTCTTCTCCCCTTCTCTCTGTGGACATGGCTGTCCATTTGGTTGCTATATATTGGGGTGTTTTGCTAGTATTGTCGACTCATTGCCCCGTTGACTTGGAAAAGGTGAGAGTGGAGTATAAAATTAAGGGTTTATTAAAGTCGTCAAAACTCTCTTTTGAATAATAGAGGGGAATCTCTTCAAAATTACAATTTCGGACTTGTGAATTGAAATTTGTTATTATGGGTAGAGTTTGTAGACTATTTTAGGGAATATGCTGTTATCGCGTATTAATATAATTTAATGCTATGGGTAACCTTGCTAATTGTTCTCATCAGAACTTGATCTCTATTTTTGTTCCAGATGTGTGACCATTGGGTTTAAAACTAACCAATGCTCTGATCAATTTCATTTGGGCTTTTGGGGAATATTAGCCTTTATGACATATGTTGTTCCTTTTTTTAAGCAGAGGGTTGCACGCTTGATTGTTGGCGTGCGTCGCCCCTAAAGTAATTATATGGGAAATTAACTCCCACTAAGTGTATGGTTAGATAGGGCACTTCCACTTATCACTGTTCAACTTTCTTAATGTCGTAAGTCAATAATGGTAGTTATGAGGTGTTATGTTAATGTTTTAAATTCTAATCTTACAGCCTATTTCACCTTTAGTGAAATTTTTTGAATGATGTTAATTTTTCAAGTCAATTTCACTATAAGTAAAAGTAAAATGTTGACTCATGTTAATGTTTCAAATTCTAATCTTTCTAGTCAATTTCACCTTAAGTAAAATAAAATGTTGAATCATGTTAGTGTTTCAAATTCTTATCTTTCAGTCTATTTCACCTTAAGTGGAATTTGTTGAATTATGCTAATGTTTCACACTCTAATCTTTCTAGTCAATTTCACCATAAGTGAAGTAAAATGTTGAATTATGTTAATGTTTCAAATTCAAGTCGTTCTAATCAATTTCACTTTTAGTGAAATTCCATGTCATATCATGAAAATGTTTCTAATTTAAATGTTGACCAAAACATTTCTCATGAATAGTTATGGGTGATAATGTTTGCGATATGTTATGATACATATTGATGCCTATACCTTTTTACGTCATACCATGTGTGATTTGAATGACCTTGGATTGTGAGTTTGGATTGCTCTTGGCCATCTAGTAGAAGAATTGAATGCTACTTTTTAATATTACATGGTTGTGTTTAAATTGTGTATAAATCGATAAACAATTATCTATATACATTAAATGAGCTTCAGTTAAATGTTAAAATAATCTGGAATACTTAACCTCTATCTATTTATATTCAACTCTCCTCAATTATGTGTAGAAAAAGACAATATATTTTTTCAGTTTGTAAGTAGGTTGAAAAATATTGGCTCTTCTAATAGAACCCACAAGAATGCGGGACTAGTTTTGAAACAGTCAAAAAGTATGTTAATATTTTTCTAGCAAAGATACAAACGTGGTTACATAAAGTGTTTCTATAATCACATTTTTACAGTATTTCTCAAAGGGTTCTGTTTATTTAATGTTTTGTTTTTTAACTGAAAATTGTTATGTTTAATCCCATACATATATCACCATTCACTATGAAATGGAGAATTGGTAGTGGTGCAAGCAAGAGATGGGCTAATAAAGTACACAAAGCTTTAGCTAATTCATTAAGATCAATTACCTCACTTTTCAAGACACCCCACTCAATGGATAGTGCTAGAGACAATTAAACTTTTGAGTTTGTAAGGAAATTTAATGACCTCAGAATTAAAGATCTACGTTTATCAGCAAAAAATTCCAATCACATTATCTAGCTTCAGGTGAACTGTCATTCAATGTGCTTAAACAGGTCAAGAATTACTACCCTTCTACTATGGGATAAGATCGTTTGAATGGCCTTGCTATGCTTAACATAAACTATTACATTGTAATAAAACTAGATTTTTCCAGTTAAATTGGTAAATTTTCATAAACAGTGGTATAAAATCACATCATTATCATTTCCATTCTGTGGCCTGGTCAGTTTAGTAAAATTCCTATATCCTGCTCTATTCTTCCGCCATTCTCCTCCTCTTACTTGCACACATTGTGTTATCTGCTCCTTCCACTGATCAGCAGACATCGTGACTTTCATTCTTTCCTCCCTGAATTTTACTACCACTTTATTCGTTACCATTTCCGTTACCATTACAAATATTAGTGGTAAGAGGGCACTCCCCTATTTCATTCCAATTTTTATCCGCAACCACTTCATCCTACCACTCTCTGTCTAACACAACTCCTGTTATCCTAATTCAATTTTTTCACTCTCATTGCAACTCTTTTCCACATAAGCCTTCCCCACATCCATAAAAACCATTATCAAGTCTTTCTCATACCTTATTTTCATCAGCTGTCGTGTGGAAAAGATCAAGTCTATTATAGATCTCTGTTCCCCAAATCCACGCTGTTCCTCTTTCGATTGACCTTTAATTTCATTTCTAAAAAAAAATTCTAGTTTCTTCTCATATATTTTTGTACAATGGCACATTAGGGTTATTCCTTTTTTATCGTCTTTTGTTACATTGTTTTCCTTCCAAATCACCCTCAGTACCCTATATTACCAATGTATACCTGCTTCACCAGCAGCTTTTCTCATTTCCACAGTCATTTCTTCCACACCTGGTGCTTTTCCTTGTTTCATCCTCTTTCCTTGTGGGACCTCTAATTTAATCCTCTTCTGGGTTGAATATCATCTCAAAATATCACATTTATAGTTCCTTTTCTTCCTCTTCATTCATCATTCCAACTTATTGTCATTTCTTTTTCCTTTTTCTAACCTCGCTCTATAATACCTTAAATTTAAGAAGAGAGGAAATGGAGAGAAGTGTGTTTTTATCCAAGCCTAAACTAACTATCCTATCAGGTTGGCTTCCTTCATTATCAATTACTTTACATTATTAGTGTGTCTACACTGTCTAATATATTTACAAGCCATTAGGCAATAATTTATTTCATTAATAAATTAATTTGAAATTGCTCTTTTCTATGGTGTTTATGACAAATAATGCCGTAGTTAAGTCCATAGTTAAGTTAAAATTAATAGTCGTAAACCTCATTCTAGAATGTTTACATTACTATCTCAATAAAAAATATATTTATAAAGTGTGATTTTATTTCTAGTTGTCAAATATGCAAACATTGCTTCATGCAAACTTAAGAAAGGCAAGTTTAGTGTTAAATGCTTTAATTGTTCAGATTTTGGAAAAATAATACTGAGGAATTAAACGATTGTGGGGGGGGGGNGGAAAAAAAGCTTATTCACATAAAGTGAAGTCAGGATAAAAGTGATACATAAATCTTGTAGCGTACAAAGTAAACTTAGAAATGACCCATTAAAAACCACATCCAAGATTTGTAGCAAAGTTTAATTCTATCAATATAAAAGTACAAACTTATCTTTATAAAAGTACACTTTAGAAAATATTTTTACCTCCAGGTGAAACAAACCTATAATAAAACAATAATCACATTACATTTATTGAAATAGGGATTTTCATATTTCTATTTTGACAACATACTATTAGCTAATTTTACTTGTATCAATCCCTTAAGTACTTGGATAAATAGTTGGATTCATTTAACTGATACCACTTGACATTAGTGTTAGGCAAGGTTGCATTATTCTTTTAATTATAAGTGTGGGTTTTTCAGGAAAAACAGAAGAGTAAGGTGCCTGTGGTTGGAATGAGATGTCTAAGAAATGTATATGGAAAAACTCGTATGGATATAGTAATGAATGGGTGCTGAAGTTGGAGTGCAGTTTGAAAGGGAATCCAAAAAGCCAATGTAAAAGAGGTATCTTACGTTGTTTTGGGCATGTTGAGGGGATGAGTATGGATTGAGTGACAAAGCACATATATGATGGAAGAGAGTGTTTGGATAAAAAGTAAGGACTGAATGTCTAACATACTTACTCAAATGTTACCAAGTATGCCATATCTGTTGTGACTTTCATGCAATTCAAATAATTAAAAATATAAATAAAACATGACATATAATTGTTTCTCAAACCTTTAGAGTAGAATTACAATGTTAAGGGGAAATGGTTGATATGTAACATAGGAAAAAATTATATTACTTTATTTTTGTTGAAAAATTACACCTAGATACAGAAATTTAAGCCTGTGAGCACAATTAAATCTGTGCCAAATTTATAATTTCAATGGTTTATAAATTGAATTAAACATATCTAAGCCTTAAGAATCAAATGGCATTATAATTACAAAAGTAAAGAATTTCAGGCCAAAGGAAATACTACCAAAGTGGAAGTTTGAACACCAATATATTATGAAATTAATTTACTAATCCATGTATGTATTGTTAGAGACAGGGCAGCATAATCAATTCATTTAGACTAAATTGTGTTTTGAAATAAAGTTTATTTTGTCACTGTGATGATAAATTCACAGTATCTTAAATTGTATTATTTATTTACAAAAGAGGCGCGAGTTTTAATTACACAAACGAAACCGGTTTTTCTCCCCTCCAAAATAAAATAGGCTTCTTAGTTTATATTTAAATCAAAGTCTTAATTGATGTTTCTGTTTTATAGTGTAATTTCTTATTAGGTTTTATCTTCTTTCATTTCATTTTTTGTATTTCTATGTCATTTAAACTGGCTGAAAAAAAAGTGGGACTGTTGTGGTATTCTTATTGCATAAAGAAATTGGATTTTTTACTTTTTGGACTAATGTATTTTTTTTACTAGAAAGAAATTTTAACAAAAAATTCTTTACACTTTCTACTTTGAAGTTTAAATTTGTAAAAATTTTCAAAATATGGGCTTAATTTGAAGTAAATTTGTTCTGTATCTTCTTTTCTGCAGTGAAATCAAACATTTACAAGCTTATGTTAATTTCAGGGTCAGTTTTATGGTTAAGTATATTTTTCTTAATTTGTTTGAAATCAAAGATATAATTTTGGTCAATTTTTAAGAATTCATCATCTACTATGAAGCAACTCCTGTAATCGTTCACCATCCTAAAAGATAAAACATTTTTATCTTTAGCATTCCTAGCCTTCCTTCTTACATGTTTTTGATATAACAAAAAGACTCTGAAATCTTCCATCTCACCAAACAAAATAGACAAGATGTTCCTTCAAATGCCTCACATCTAGTTTAAGTTTCATGCCACATTACATTTTCTGTATTTCCTGCCATTGCATTACATACCATGCAGATTAGATTTTTTTTCTGTTTTTCTTAGACTTTGAAAGATTTTTCATTAATGAAGGTTTCATTTTAAGAATTTCGGCTATGTTTTTACATTTTTAGCAGTTTTTGCATAGGTCTATTTGAGAGACCTAAATTGAAAAATAGTGGAAAATCACACGTTAAATGATTGCTTTTCATCAACAAATCTCTGTACACATTAGTCATATTAAATTACAAACCAAATATTTTTTTCTCTCCTTGTGTATGTGTAAGAAACACTAAGAAAATAATTATGAATCTATACACATAACATGGGCTAACCAAATTGATAACCTGACAATTGAATTATAACCTAATAAGTTGACATATTAATAGTGTTTTCATTCTTTGTTCTTATAAATTATAGATCAATTCAGACATTTACTACGCACCAGAACTTTTTACCGTTTCAATTGAAAAGTAATCTTAAAAGTTGAATCTTATAAATAATGTTTATTGTCAACAGTCTTAAACTTCGGGGCCATTCAAATTCATCCAACAATAAGGGCAATTTTATCTTATTTCATCTACAAATACAGGCAGATGAGAAAATATTTCTCTTCAAAGAGTTAATATTTCGTCCACTCTGACCAAGATTTTAAATTATTTATCCAACCAAAATGAATATAATTTTTTTAAATATTAAATATAATTTATTTTTAATGTGTGTGAGGGCAGGTGGTTAAGGAGGAGGGGCCATTGTGATAAAACGAAATCACTTGGGTTACCGTTTCTAATAGTTTGAGAAACATAGCATCATATACAATATTACAAATTTTGGTTTAAATTAAAACAATAAAAGTGGTCTTATTATGAAAACCTTAGTTTATAATATTCTCAAATAATTTAATGTTCAAAAGAATCTGTGCACTCTGCCCAGTTCTAAATGTTTTATTTAAATGAATATGCATACACTTTACACAAATAGAAAAAATATAATTTATGAAATAACAAAATAAATGACATCCGATTTTTCACCATCGGGTGTTTGAATTTTAATGTTTTGTATAGGTTCCCTAACGTAGCTTGGGGTCCACAGTTTCTCTGATTAATATTTAAAGTTTTAGTAGATTGAATTAAACGTGATTTTATATTGCACTTTCCAAGTATAGTTGATGCATTGTACAACCTGATTTAATTCAATTGATGTGTTTCTTATTTTAAATTTATTTGACTCTGCCATATACTTTAAGTACTCTTTACTAGGTCTGGCATGCGTCTACAATTTGAAATACAATTTAATGTAAATTATCAAGAGTTGCATGTAGGGGAATATAAATTTCATTTGCCAGCTTTCAAAACGTTGGGAGCTATATTTTTTTATTTGTTAGATTCATACAAAGTTAAAAATATGTTTGACGCAAAGCCCGAAAATGATCAATGGATATAATTTTTGCTCAATCCTAGGATTGAACATTTTAAAATAACCAAAGCCTGGAATTCTGATCAATTTCAAGCTTTGGCCATCTTCAAATAGCCAAACCTAGGTTTGTGTAATTACTAAACGGCCATCGATTAAAATACAGTCATGTGGTTAGGATAGGCTTAAAAAAATTTGGTCAGGTGGTCTTGATAATTTAAAATAAATTTGTAATGTTGTCCGGTTCTGTTTGCATATCAATGCAATCCACTTTCCCTCATGAATTCATGCGGTTACTCAAAATTGGACGTGTGCCACCTGCACAGTCTTGTCGAGAAACAAACTAAAATATTATTTCAAGCTTTGGTCATTTTAAAAACGTTCAAGCTTAGGATTGAGCAAAAAATTTGTCCGTTGGCCTTTTTCAAACTTTGCGCCCAACACATCCAAAACGTGTAAGAATAAATTATTAATAATTTACTATATTAATTACTATAGTAGTACTAATTATAATTAGAGTTGATACAAAATTAGAAAATGTTGTTCTAAGAGCCAAGGTTCCACTTAATTGTTTTAATTATTTCCATGAAGAGTAGCTAAGAGTTTTTATAATTTATATTTGAATATTCTAAAAACCAAGAAAAATTAATTAATTGTAAAATTAATTTTAAAAACAATTTATAAATATACACTAATAATACAATTTAATGAAGTATTAAAGAGAATATATAATTAAGCAGATCGGTATTCTTTATCTAGTTTTAACGCCCTTTAATGTTCCATAGCATCTTTACTCCCCACTCTCTTTTGTTTCTCTCAGTATTGACCTTGAAATAGACACCCGCTCCCCATTATTTTAAGATTATAAATGATAAAACCATTAGTGTTTAATTTAGCATTTGGGTAAGGAGTCAATTGGAAAGCATTAGTCCTTTTTGCCTGGCCTGTACAAATTTTATCCCCCTACTAAGCTGGGAAAACAACCCAAGACCCCGTCTTTCATTTTCACTCCAGTGAAGCCCACCACTGCCCGCTAAAGTGAAGATTAATAGCAATCACTTTTAAAGTTATACGTATATTTTAAAATATCAATCAGAATATAATTGTTCGATGTTTGTTAATGTTTTGAGAGAATAAATCAATAGAAAGAGGTAATCTTTTAAATATTTGATTGGAACAAAATTCACTTGAACCTTTAATGTAAAGATTTGTTTTTGTTATAAGATTAGTGTTGAGAATGTGAGATGAGCAGTATTTTTGCAGTTTTATATCAATAAATTTTTTTGGCTTAGAGAAATAAATATTTCTACAGTAGAAAAATAGAGTAATTTTCTTCTTGTGGTGATAAGAGTTATTAAATATCTGTCAAGGTTGTCCTGTAATTTAATGACACTTTCTCTCTTTATTTTAAAATGTTTCTTATATACTAATGCCTCTATGTTTATAACATATACTAAACAGCTGTTGAGATCACAATGTGAAAAAAATAAACCATCTTTATAATGGAGCCTTTTTTATTTTTGCAAAAAATAAAATTCTTACGATAAAAATTGCATATATACTTGTTCCCTATACTCCCACCTTACTGTCCTTACTGTCCTTACTGTTGGAATGTGTAGAAATGTAATATAAAATGGAATAAATATAAGGTTTAAATAAAACTATGTATAGGGGGTCTACTAGTTAGTACAAATGGGAAACAGAAAAAATGCACCACAGCCATAATCTGAGCTCAATATATGAATTAAATGTTGTTCTTTTTCAGAATGTACCTGTTGTTTTAGGCACAAGAGGTTTGAGGGTGCTTAAGTGTTGATAAGCTTGTTCAGTTCTTTTAAAAGATTTACAAATTTACAATGCCTATCGTTGGCATGTTAAATTTCTATGCTTGCTTATTAAGTTTAAGGGCAACAATTAAATGTTCAGGGATACTTTGTCAAACTGTACAAGATATATGCTCCAATTAAAATCAGTGATGATCAATAAGCTTTATGTTAAATTATAAGAGGTGTGTGTTGTATAGCTCCAAACCCATCAGGATAGGTCGGTACTTCTCAGACTAATAAGCTTCTTCAAAAATACACATTGCCTTGCAAGGAAATAGTTTCGTAGGCAAATAATTAGTTTATAATTTTATTAAAAATAATATTGATCCACCTACTTATTTGAAAAACAGAGACCATATAAAAATTAATGTTAACTCTACACTGGTGAAAATGCATGCTCACATTAGTTATTAAACATGTAAATTGGACAGATTAAGGGTACACAAAAAGTTGGTTAGGTGATCCAAGCAAGAGTTATGTCTGATGTAAATCATTCATAAAGATTTGTATAGCTCCCCTTCCATGTTGAACTGGTGCTTGTGCATGGGGAAGATTAGACTTTGAAATGAATAAACTTCAAAGCCTTTAAAAGTTCATAGGAAATTGAGTGTCATTCAATTCAACTTTTGAGTTGGAATTGTAACAATGTTATTCAAAGTGAAACTATTGGTTTCTGTCGCGGTGATTTTTGCCAGTATAATCATTAAGTTTGGTTTATTGATCGGATTTAATCAATTCCAAAGAAGTTGTTCCAAACATAATAAGGTGTTTGATATGTTTTACAGTGTACAATACGGGAAGAAATGGGGCGATTTTGACAGGCTTTACAATGCTGGAAGACAAGAAAAAAAAGATCCTACAAATGATGACATACCAAGACAGAGAGCCACCGCTACTACCACCCTTGACATGAACTGAAGTAGAAACAGACAAGAAAGGTATGAGTAAAGGGGAGTCAGGGGAAAAGAGGGTTAGTGCTGACATGATCAAGGCAGCTGGTGCTGGTGGCCTACAGTGAAGCTATAGAGAGCTCTCTCTGCTATTTGGAAAGATGAGATGATCTCAAAAGATTAGAGGGAAGATGATTCAAAGATATTGGACCAAAGGAGGTATAGTCCCAATTTTCAAGAAAGGAAACAAAGGAAGATGTGACTAAGAGGGATGATGCTAATTTCACAAGGTATTTAAGATAGTGGAGATAATATGGTAAAAGAGATTAAGAAAATTAGTTGAACTCCTTGGAACAACAAATCAACTACCGACCTGGTCTTTAGGATATGCATGCTAGCCGAGAAACACAGAGAAAGAGGCAAGGAAATTAGTTTTGTGTTCCTAGACTTAGAGAGGACTTTTGAATGTGTTCTAAGAAATAAGATTTGGGAATGCATTTAAAAAAAATACCTGAAGCACTCATTTACAAAGAAAATATTCTGTCAAAGTTGTTTTTTCATAGGACACATTGTCACCATTACTGTTTAATGCGACCATAGATGAAAAGATTAAAAAAGTTAAAAACGAACGAAATCATAATTTCAATGCTGAAACCTTTTCAGATGGTAAAGTAATCTTGGTAAGCACAGAAATAGAAGTATATTATTATTATTATTAGCACTGTGTCTTACTACCCTTTTGAGTTATACGCACTTACGCTAATGTGAGATGAAATGGAGGACCTACAGTTTAATGTGGAATACAACCCACGCTGAAGGCCTGGCAATCCACACATTCCCAAGTTGTGATTAATACACGTCTTGTCAGAGGAGAAGAAAGGGTTTGGCAATCAGATAAATCGGTGGCCAGGACCAAGGATTGAACACTGGACCCCCAGCACATAAGTCTGACACCTTTCCTCTAGACCGCAGGTCACCAATATAAGTAGAAAATGCACAGAAATTATAGAACAAAATCAGATAATACAAAAAGTTTGGCCTCAAAATCGTTAAATCAGAAAAACAGTAGTGGTGTCAGTTTTTTATCACCGCATCTTACTACCCGTTCAGCTTATACGCTTTTGTACTAATTACATTAATGGCTTTGGGGATGAAGGAGCTTATATTTAGATGAAATATACCAGCATTTGTATGGAGGGAGAGTGTAAAACCATTTTGGAAAACCACCCTCAGTACACCCAAACAAGATTCAAACCTCTTTTCCTCGTCATCGGCAGTCTAATAAACCGCAAGAGTGACGCCTTAGATCATGTGCCCACCAAAGTATGTGTGAAATCAGTTACTTTAAAAAAGATAAACTATACACCTATAAGGAACCAAATTGGAGGAGGTACCGTGGCACCATAATCATTAACGGTTCTGATGCAGAAGTCGCAGATTACAAAAAGGAGCACACTTTTGCCACAAAGTATATATCTACTGTGGGATAACCAAGCACCACCTTGTACAACAGTTATTTTGTCTCTATCATAACTTAAACTAGAAACCTGCACCATCTCAACACAAAATCTAAGAATATAGAGTGCAGAAAAGTTCCTGAGAACCATGATACAGAAGACAAGGCATGCCAAGATACAAAATGATGCAATAAGATAAGAAACAAGAATAAAAGAACAATTAATAGAAAAGATTGTCGACTCACGTTTGTATTGGTTTGGTCATGTAAAATGGATGGGTCCTGAAAGAGCAGCAGGTGTATGGCTAAGAAATAAGTGGAGGGTACAAGACCTAGAGGAAGAGATGGATTAACCAAGTGAGAGAAAATGTGAAGAGCAGGGGTGTGGAGTGGAATCAGATCCAAGATGAACTAATAAAATTGAATGAGATGGAAGAAGCTTGTAAGCCACACCTGAGTGATTGGGGCTGGATAACGAGTGTGATGAATATATTATTAAATGTTATATAGTTGTAATTGGGACAGTATTTAAATTAGGTGATTAGTAAGAGTTAGAGTTTAGTGTGTAGAGTTTAAATAAGGACTTAATTTTCCAATATTGTTCACACAGTGCCAGAAAACAAATACTATAAATAATATGAGAAACTACCCAAAATGCAGCAGAAGGAGAAAAAAATATAAATGTGTATTGTATGATATAGAACATATATCTATACTTGATGAGATTACAAAATATTTGCAAGGATGTAAAGTGGGTTCTCATAGTTTAAAATGTTTAGGGCTAAACAAAATATAGACGTTTCTTGATAGTTTAATGAATTTTATAAAAACGCAGTAAATTCAAAATATGGATGGCATTCTTAAGCACCTTCCTTTCCTCAACCCACTTTAATTTGTCCTTGAACTGTATCCATCCCAAGAGTATTAAACTTATAAGTTCCTATCAAAATTTAAAGGGATTAATTGGAAACAAGAGCGTCTCTCTTCTAATTCAACCTGGACTAGTGTGTGTGTTTGCTGTCTTGTACACATTACAATTTAAATGAAATAATTGTTGAATGAATAGGTGGTTGTGATGTGGAGTGAAAAGTGTCACAGGGTATGATATAATTAATAGTTGGGCCATCTTTTGTGTAGTGTATTCATTTATTATTTGTGTGGCATACTTAATAATTGATTAGCTTTAGATTTTAAATTCTTGGTGTTTTGCTGATGGGACAAATAAGTTGATAGTTGCAATAAATTAAACAGTATTGTATTGTAAATGTACTCTCATATCTAGTAAGTATATTATATAGTCATTTTTGTTAGCCTCTAGAAAAATTTATATTATTATGTTAATAGAACAAAAACAATATGTTAAATATTTCAAATATGTAATAGTGTAAACATCAAATTAATATTGCCTTTTAGTTTTTTTATTAAGTGTATAATAAAGTTATACAAAATGTTAAAGTCTGACCATAAAAGAAAAAATTACAAGAAATACTAAACATTTTGAGCAGTAGTGTAATTACTAGTACATAAAACATGAGAATAATTTAACCAAATGAATTATTTCTAACAAATATACCCCTTTTTTTAAATATTACACATATGAGGAAATGCTACAAATTAAAATGTGGATATTAATCAAAATGGCAGTAAAAACTACTGAGGAACACAGTGTTAAATTAGTAGTTATAAACTGTATACTCAACTTGACTTTAAAATTAGCCAAGATAAAAATACAACCTATTCATTTGAATGAGCTTAATTGACTATTCAAAACAAAAGTAGCTTAATGTGTCTTTGAACAATACATTATGAAATAAATTAATAACCTTTTTAAAAAACAATTCAAACACAAGAAGAAAATTCAAGTAGATCTACAGTAGTCCCATGGCTTCTTTGGTGCTGGCTGACGGCTTTGAAAAGTTACCAGACCAAATTATGTATCCCTACGCCGAACCATATGATCTGCAAAAACGTGTGTTTAGCAGCTGTCACTTCTGACAGTCAAAATGTAGGTATATACTTAAATGTTGACTGTCAGAAGTCAGCTGTGAGCTGTCAGTCAGCACCAAAGAAGCCACGGGGCTACTGTACCAATTGTTTGCTTACCATCAGAAAAATGTTTTATGGCAGTGACTTAAAACACACAAAAAATAGTTTATTATAATGACAAAGACAAACTACGCAAGAAGTAGAAATGTTTGTATCAAATTGTTATCTTTGACATCAATCATATAGTAGATATACTCATTAAAACGTTATACTTATACAAGTATGTTTTATGCTGCATCAAAGAATTAATTTTTAATATAATCTTTTATTTCGAACTTTAGTTTAGTTACTTTAGTTTTCCAAGATTTTAAATTATTATAGCCATATTATTAAAGTGTACAATATAATAAAGAAATTGTGAAATTTTTAGCAATGTAATACTATGATGAATATAATTTTACATTAACTTAACTTGATACTATAATTGTATTAGATCTGGAAGGAGGTAGAGGAAAGGTGTTTCTATCAACCTTTTCTAAACCTTCTTCCAAATATAATATAATTACCTCATAAAGTGAAAATAGGTTTTCCTTAAGAGATATGTGATACTATATGATATTGTATATCATAACACATTGGAAAACATAAGCTTATAACCCGAAAGGGTACTAAGGCACAGTGCCAAACTTATAAATTTTTTTAATCATTAATGTATATATTTTTAATTTGCACCGATTTTACTAGATTTTAGGTCCAAAGCTATATTTTCGCTCACCAGCCATTAATTAGCAAGAAAACAAATATGTTTTAGTTGAGTCTACCACTGGAATGACACAATACATTTTCTAAAACAAGTTGGGTGGTATTTAATCATGGTTAAAAATTTTGTCTTCTCTCTTAAAGATGTATTTTAATTAATTAGATATTTTTAAAGTTTAAATTATCTTTTAATATGAAATATTTTTAAGATTTACTTTTATAATGCATTAAATGTAAAGTGTATAAAGCTAAATTTTAATTTTTATAAAAGTGGACCAGACAGTTGAAAAATCAGTATACCCCATTAAATAGTTGTCTTTATACTGAACAACTGTCAATCTGATACCAATAATTTACTTTAAATGAATTAAATTTTTAAAATCTGGAAAAAATCTTTTTATATGGAATTAGGTTTTTATTTATATTTCTTGTTTAAAAGTTGAAAATCGGAGTTTGAACTAAAATGCACAATCTAACAGATGAATAACACTTCTCTGTTTTAAGTATAATTAATAATTTGAAAACTTTTTTCTAAAATATTGTTCTCTCTAGCATGACCACATTACAAATTTGTGAGCAAAATATTTAAAGCTGTATATATAATCAAGACTCAAGGGTCAATCAATCTTTAATTCAAATCCTTGTTTAACCCTGAAACTAGATTATACCTACTAAACTAAGAGTACAACATTCAAATGAGAAATGTGTGTGCTTTTTCACTGTCATATATACTTAAAGTAATAAAACTTATAAATAAACAAGTATACAGAACAAACCATTGTACAAAAATAATTTACCAATCAAGCCAATTTACTTATTCTAAATTAACTTGGTTTCGGTAGAAAATATTTAGTTTGTTGGTCATTCAAAAGTGAAGACAAATAAATGTGCCTAAGAATAGTAATTTCTTTAAGCCTTATTTTAATTGAATTAAAATAAGGCTTAAAGAAATTTTTATTAAAAAAAAGTTTACTACCTCACAAGAACAAAGTATTTTGAAATGGACTTACTTATTGTACACAAAAACAAAACATTTTACATATAATAAATAAAATCAATAAATCTAATAGATCTATCTAAATAGTCTATATCACAAACATCGTTGGGAATAATACTTATATTTTAAACAAATAATACTTAACAATATTTTGTGACATTTTATTACATACAAAATAAAAAGAAGAAATACCTTGCAAAATGTTATTCATTTCAATATGCTGGTTAGTAAAATATTTGCTTACATGTAAACAAAAGAACTTGTTTATCAATTGATAGAGAGCTGCCAAACAAGTGAACACAAGTAAAATACAATAGTTATTAAATAAGTGATTATTTAATCAAATTACCCTCAATTAAGTACTATCCACATTATTTTATCAATAGTTGTGGACATAAGGTGCATATTTTAACATACAATATTATGTTTAATATTGATCTTTGAAATTAACTTTGATTCAGGAAGCTAACTAAGCCATAACATCAGTTAATAGATTAAGGAATGTTTTCTAACACTCAAAAGATAAAATCAATAAACTTGAAAACCCAATGGTGTATCTCAGAAATTATAGTTATTTAGGTGCATGTCATAAAACAAAATTTATTAAATTGAGATTCATAGAAAATCAATCTAAGGCAGTTTCAAACCTGAACTTTATTGGTTTGTCTAGATAGTATTTTTATGGTCCAGTGCCAACTCAAATAAACCGAGTCTTACTACCTGTTCTGGTTATACGCGCTAGTGTGTAATGGTAGGGCGATTGTGAGATGAAATAGAGGATCTACAGTTTAACGTGGGATCCAAACCACGATGGAGGCCTGGCATTCCCCACATTCACAAGTTGTGATTAATACACGTCTTGTCAGAAATGAAGGAAGGGTTTGGCAATCAGATAAATCTGTGCCGGGACCAAGGATTAAATCCCGGACACTCAGCACAACAGTCTGACGCATTACCTCTAGACCGCCAGTCACCAGTTTTTAAATTAAATGTTCCTTAGTTTATTGTTTAGAGAAATAGTTGAAAAGTATTTTTCTCATTAATATTTAGTAGTATTCTTTGAAGGGGTTTTCAAATTAAATTAAATAAGTTTAAAGTTTTTAAGATATAAATCTGCAATTTTTTTTTTCTTTTAATAAAAAGGAAAATTTTAAGCAAACATTTATTTACTTAAAGTCAGATTGCATTGTGCAAAATTACAGCTTATTGTCTGGTGTCAAACAATTATCGCTATAAGCTATATATTCCTTTTATAATTTTCTTGTTTTATGCCTCAATTCCAACTTTTCAAAATGGATATTCTTTGTAATCTTTTATTCTTGGTATTTCATGTGGTGTGCATTCTTAGTCATTTTTTAATTGCTTTTAAAATACTTTTCACTACAAATACTATTTAAGTCAGTTGGGTTAGACATATACTGATAGGGGTCTAGCACAGAACCCTTTATCTTTATGCTGGATTCAATTGAGCTTCATATATCCGTTGATGATGGTCCGACCCCTTTCTCAGTAGGTAGCATTTCTGCCCAGCGAGCTAAGAATCCCGGGTTCGATTCCTGGCATGGCCAAAATTTATCTGTGAAAAAGTATACCCTTTCACATTTATAAATTAGCTACCATGGACTGGTTGATGTGCCCGTCAAGGTCCTAGTCTTAAGATAGTTTATAAGGTATATGAAGATACAACAGGCCTAGCCATCCGGTAGTGGAAAATACATTACTTGAATAACAAATTGATCCAAGCCATAAGCTGGAAACAGTAATGGATGCAAATCAGTTGATGAATTGGTTAAAATCATGTCAATGTGATTACTACACCCAAAATTTAATTAATGGCAGTGTACTTTATTTTCAAAGCCGCTATTGAACATTCTATTTAAATAATCTATGCCAGTACTAATTTAAAATTTGTATTGCAAAAAAACTGAAACATCAATGATCATTAATAAAGGAAGATATCTGCAAATTCTAAAATACCTCTTAATTTCCAAGTCAAAAGTTGTAACATAATATTGTGTCTACAAATGAATATTCAATTTAAAAGAAGAAAATTATATTTAAGAGATTAAGTTGTGGTATATTGTCACCAACCAAATTTGTTTAAAATGTGTGTTTTTTTATCACAGAGTTGTAAGCATATTTGTGAGTTATATATCTGTTTTGTATCATGTATATTTGATAAAATACATTTGAGTTATTTCAGCTTGGTACAAAATTATGTTTCCTTCTGCTCTACTTTCCACATGGATTTAATTAAAAGACATTGGTTTACAGCTTATTTCCAGAATATATTTTAAGAACTGTATTGAATACCTTTAATTAGCTTTGAACAACTGTTTAAATGTTTTATAACATAAGTGGTTCATTAAAGATACAGAGACTTTGTATTGGAGCAAGTTAGGGAGTTACTTTTTTGTATGCATCATAAATTACAAGACAAAAAAAAGGACCACAAAAAGTATTAACAATAATTTGACATTAAAAGTTTAGAATTTCCTATTGCATTTGTAGGTTGGGTTGAAATATAGCACTTGTCTAAATCACAGTTAAAAAGACAGGTCTGTTATTCTTTTAACCATTTATAAGGCCGGCTGGCAAAACACTTTTAAAACAAACAAAAAACTTCAGCGATAACTTGCAGCACAATAAAGAAAATTAGATTTGGTTAATTTATATAGTTCTTGTGGTCAATGCTACCATCTTGGAATCATTAACATCAACCAAATGATTTTAGCTTTTGGTTAAAATAATGTCTTGATGAAGCTATCTGTACTCAGCAAATGCTAGTCATGTGTGTAGGTGTGGTATATTTTTATTCTATATGTCTCAGCCAGCCAGCAACATTTAAGTAAAACTGGTTTAACCTCTTAACCTTTTAATGACTATCTAAATTTGTATTATTGCTACATACATGGAGAAGCAAAATGATTTATAATTTTTAAGAAGTATAACATTATACTCTGATTAAGAAACTTAAAAGTTACTATTTTTTTTAAACAAAAACGAGGTTTTAGTGTTGAATATTGTCAGCTGTACCGTACACAGTATCTCTTCATAGAAGGACCATAAATTCACATTTTATATAAAAAAATATATGTGATGGTTTCTCTCTTAATGATGTTTGAGATACCAAAGTCTATACGAGAGAAGTTAAAAAAGTAGGACACTAATGCCAATAGTTACATAACATTTATATTAATAACAGTTTACAAAATTAAAGTTATGGCATAGCAATAGTTCACTTGCATACTCCCCGAGTACAAAATCTTCAAGAAACAATTCAGAAGCCGATTATAATATATTAAAACAAAGCACTTCCTTAGGCCAATGGTAGTGACCAATTGGTCAGCAACTTGAACAATGTGGGAGAAATTTTATTTTTGTAAGCCAATTAAAACATAAATGCTATGTTTTTATTAACAATAATGAATTACTTTATGGACAACCTTGTATTTAGTTAAGCGTAAGTTTTTTTAAAAAAAGGCACCAATGTTCTATAAATTTGGACCAACTATACTAATTACTTCCAAAGTGTATTATAGTTTGGCGAGACTCGTTTTCCAGCCCTACCACGCGGTTGCTCCACGTGGCCTTGTTTCTTCCTTTCCTCACATATCTTAATAGCTTCAGCTTTATCATTTAGTAATTGTTTGAGCTTTGATGATAAGAAAGTAGATTTTTCATCCATCTCTTTGCTAAGGGTGTCCAGCTTTGCTCTTGTTGCAGTTTCAGCTGAGAAATTCTGTGCTTTCAACTCGTTAATCTGAAAATAAATGTGTTTTAATGGCTTAAAATAACCAAAATGCACCAATTTTGTTCACAAATAAATGAGTCATACTAATATTCCGATTAATTTATATAGGCCCTATATACAGCTAAGTAATCAAGCAATAATTAGTATTTAAGATTAATTAATTTATAATTTAGACACTATTTTATGGGGAACAGAAATAGTTCTAATATTAAGTTCACAAATAATTTCTCAGGAATCCACAATTTAAGCACTAGGTAATACCAGATATTTTATTTTGCAACTTGAATTTTTGGGAAGCATTGTCTTACACCATGTGTGCATGAAACTTAAGCTTTATAAATGAAGACTATATGATGGGGTATTGTCTTTATAAATGTTTGCTATACTTCATTCACGGGATGAGTTTACCTCTGAAAGGTCTTTTTTCTTACCGATATCCTACTATATAATAGATTTCTGGTAGGGGAAAAAAGTCCTTTTCCAGGTAAACTCCTACAGTGAACGAACAATACAATGCATTGAAATTGGCTTTGTTTAACCTTTCACTGTTGTAATGGCACTAGACACAGGCTTTAACTAAAATTAAATGGCTTTTATGATTCACATTTATAGATAGAAGAAGTATGATCTTGAAAGTATTATAAAATGATTAAATAAATTAATATTAAAAGTATAGCAGGTGGATCTTGAATATTGTCATAAAGGAAATTATACTTTAACCAATGTTTGTGTCAAGTGTGGCAATAATAATTGCAGAAAATCAATGGAATGTCATTAAATATTTAGTGTAATTAATTTTAACCAAACCAACTATATAGATCAGAAAATGATGTTGACAAAAGGTTAGTTGACAACAAACATATAGAATACCATGTGAGTAAATAATGAATTACTACTCGACACAGTAAAAATTGTATGCAGAAAGAATGTGAAATACTTGAAGAAGGAAGGAGAAGACCAATGATACATGTCATCAGTCGTTACCGTGATGTTCTGGCGTGTACACTTCGGTCAGATTACCGAGGAGGGCACCTAAGTGTGATAGTTTAGGACTTTCGGTAGTTTTGTGTAGAATGTTTAAATTTACTTTATTTTTACCTCTTTTGACAAACATTACAGATACATAATCAACTTTAAATACAAGGTACAAATGTTTTTAAAATGGCTTCAAATAAGTGTGCTAAGCCAACTATTCACAGTGAAGGACCTAAAAATTATTGCAAATTTTATTGATTTTTTTGAGAGTGAAAAATGATTGGGGTATTATAAGCACCCAGTGTAAAGAGTCACAAAACGTGCAGCAGAAGCTAAAGGAAAATCAGAGCATACTATTTGTAAATTCGAAAGGAACAAGTACGGCAAGTGGGACAGAAACCAAATTTTCTACTCCAGGAAAAAAGCACAAACCCGGCAGCAGGAAAATTGTTCTTGATGAATATGACTTGTGTGTCATTTGACGACTTATACAAAGGTTCTACATTGTTTAAAAGGACATACCAACTTTAAATCAATTATTAGCAGTAGTGACAGATGAAATCAATTTCATTGGGAGCAAAGAAACATTGAGAAGAGCATTGAAAAAAATAGGGTATAAGTTTAAAAATTGTAAAAATAAAAGACTAATTTTAAGGGAGAAAAACAAAAGGTTGTATGGATAGCTAGATAGAAGAATGAGATAAAATGATAAAATAGGAGACTAAAAACCTCCTGTGGTATAGCTTGATGAAACCTGGATTCATCCCTCGTACACTGTAAGTTAATGTTGGCAATGCCCAGAAACAAGAGTATTGAAAAATGATGGTGTAGGACAGAGGTGGATTCCATGCCGGTTCAGAGCGGCATTTATTTTCAAATCAAAAACTAAAAGTGATAACTATCACAATAAGATGAATTTTGAAAATTTTTCTAAGTGGGTGAAAGAAAAACTTATCCCCAACCTTTCACAAAATAGCCTAATTGTAGTGGACAATGCACCGTATCATACTGTTCAAATAAATAAGGCGCCAACAATAGGATCATGAAAGGCTGAAATGCAGCTGTAGATGAACATGAACAGTATTGCATATGAGGAACAGATGACAAAAAGTGAGCTTTTGGATCTAGTCCACTGCCGACATAAGTCTTCCAAATTTTACATTGATAATTTATTTGAACAACATGGGCACAGTGTAAATATAAAAAAGGTTACCTCCATATTATTGTGACCTTAACACTATAGAATTGATTTGGAACGTGGTGAAATCACGAGAAACGGTCAAAAACATTGCTCAAATCACTTTAGAAATCAAACATTTAACAGAAGAAGCAATCAATAGTATTACTGAGGATTGGCAAGAGGCTATATCACACATTAAAAAAGAAGAAGCCTTATAGGGAAAATGATGGTCTGATTGAAGAATGTATTGAACAAATTTTTATTTCTTTTGGAGACGAAAGGGAGAGTGAGGATGGAGGTAACAATGAAGATGGAAGTGACAATGAGGATGGAAGTGACAATGAAGATGGAAGTGACAATGAAGATGGAAGTGACAATGAAGATGGAAGTGACAAGTACCACCACTTATATCCGATTGGGCATTTGGTAATGAATGTACTAGAGTGCTATGCTTATCTCCTCTCACCCCTCATACTCTAGAGTGATTGGAGCTCTTGAGCATGAGATGCAATGTTTTCTGTGTCGAGTAGTAGACATTTTTTTAGTAAAGGCATGGTTTGCAGGACATCATGTTTGGAGTTAAGTGGTGCGTGGATGCGCAGTAGTGGAGAAGTTAACTGTATGCTAGTTAATAATCAGTTTGCTAAAGACAATGCAAGAGAGAAGTGCATGTCATACATATCAAGTCATGTGACATTCAGCGGTCACATTTGATAGATAAGTACCAACACCTACATGATTAAACTAATAATACAGTAAAACACTTCCAATGTTGAATGCAAAAACTACGTTTGTATTTTCTAAAAGGTCCGTCATACCAGACAGAATCCTACAAGGCTATCTTCCTTTGTTTAAAACAGAAACAACAGCGTAAAACCAGGAATGACGCTGCCATGTTTTGGAAAACATCCAGTCTTGCATGTCCCGTAAGAACCTCTCTGGACATGGCTTGCGAAACAGCCTTTTAATAGAGTGGTTCTCAAACGTTTCAAGCAAGAGAGCCATTTATAAACTAAGAATTTTTTTAGAACCGCTCACACAATTTGTTTCTTTCTCAACAATGCTGTATAGTTTGCAATTTATAAAAAACACTAAGGAATAGTTTACTGATTTTTCTGGTGGGTCACTTTATATGGAATTACCCATTTGAGTTGCAAGTTAGGTGACCTGGGAGTATAGGGGTAGGGTGTCGGACTTCTGTCCTGAGAGTACGGAGTTCAATCCTCCATCCTGGCACAGATTTATCTGATTACCATACCCTTCTTACCACCTCTGACAAGACTTGTATTAATCACAATTTGTTAATGTGTGGAATGCCAGGCCTCCACCGTGGTTCGGATCCCACGTTAAACCGTAGGTGCTCCGTTTCATCTCACAATCACTATACCATTGCACATTAGCATATGTATAGCCTGAACAGGTAGTAAGATGTGATGATGATGATGATGATGATGATGATGATGATGGTTGCAAGTTATTAAACCTTACATTCAAATGTCAAAATAATACTTAAGCCAGAAGATCAATGTTGATTATAAAAAAAAAGTTTGGATTTTCTAAACTGTTCTTTCCACCGCATTCTTACTTATCAAAGCAAATTCAATCAGCTGTAAATTTAATAAACAACCCATTTCATGAAAAACTGGCAATTAAATGTCTTTAGATTACCATCAACCATATAAATTAAACAATAAAAAAATAAGAGGGTAATCTGAAAAATATAAATATGATTTTAAACTTACAATAACATCTTTTTTTAGAACCAAAGCTTCTTTTTCAGCTAATTTTCTTTCAAGTATAGCAATCTGTTCCTTTAGTGCTGTCATTGCAACCAGATGTTCAGAAGAATTTGGGTCCACAATAGTATCCAGCCTTGTACTAGAATGAGCCCGCATTTTCTTAGAAGGAGGTGCTCCATCTGAAGACCGTGTAAGTGCTGCGGGCATTGGTGGCGGTAATGAAGATGTTGCAGGAGCTGGTGTTGGTGTGGGTGCTGGTGTAGGTGCTGACAAATCCATCTTTGTGACGTCAGGACGTTGAGGAAGCTTATGGTTTGTAAGAAAACTACAACAAAAATACAATAAATTTTAAGTTAACATTGAGAGTATTAATTTTTGCAAATTTTAAGAGATCCCATAATTTCATACTAGTACAAGCATTTAAAAGATGCAAATATTATACAAACCACTTCAAAATGCCTAATAGTTAATTTATAAAAAAATTCTAATTCATACATAATGATAACTATTTTGTTGTGTAATTCAAAAAAAAAAAATCGTAACTGATAGGGGCAAGTCTCAAGTAGGTAAACTAGGTTGCTTCATCTTCTTACTAGTGGAGTAGGGAATAGGAGAGTAGAATTAAGAGGAGATTTATTCAAATTTGTGTGGACATGGGAGTGTGAAATCACCTTCAGCACACATAACCAAATATTTAAAACCTAGCCTTCATGTCACCAGCAAATAAGCATATTGCGAGAGTGACACCCTAAACCTGGGTTGGGAAACCCTGTCAACAAAATTGTCACACATGGCAAATTGGCCATAAAAGTATGACTGAATTTTAATTTTTTTAACAGTTTTCATTATTTCCGTTTGAGGCAGTAGTCAAAGTGTACATGTTTATAATAAACATGTTCAAACAGTGTAAGTTGTTTTTAACGTTTGATTGAGCAAACTAATTTAAAAACTGTGTAATGAATTTCACTTCTCATTTGCCACACCTGAGGTTACATTGAAAAGTATGTTGCCCAACTCCGCCCTAGACCATATGATCATCAATAGAGGTGATTATAAAACTGTTTATATAAAAAGGTTCAAACTATATTAAAAATGTTAAATAAGAAAATTATTCTTAATTTTAAGAAATCAGGTATGATCCCAAAGCCACTGCACTTGGCTAAGTTAAACTAGTTGAGATGTTAAAAATGTATTTAAAAACAATCTAAATAATTAAATGGGTTAATAATATTATTCAAAAACTGAATCTTCACAAATATCTTTCAAATGACAAAAGAATATATCTCCAAAGGCTGCTTATCTTGGTAGAAATGAATTAAATTAGTAACATATTCATAGCCACGATAATTTTAATAAAAGATTCACCTTTCTAACTTAATTATATTTATAAAATATGATTCCTAGTAAGAATGTTAGAGGTTAAAGGATATATATACAAAGAGAAAAATATTAATGCAAATTAAGTAGCAAAGGAGAGCAAAGAGCAAATAAGATTAAAAGGAGTAAGAATGCAGAATGATTTTGAAGGAAATAAGCTGTTCTGAAAGTGGATAAAGAGAACAAAACCTGGAGTGCAAGGAAAGACCTATGGCATTAAGAATGAACGTGGTGAGGTGATCTGGGATGAAAACAGTATAAGAGAGCAATGTAGGAAGTATTTTGAACAATTGTATGGCAAAAACGTAAAGAAATTATCAGAAAATATGGAAAATGTTATGACGAGTGAAAGAATTAACGAGGCTGATGTGCTAGAAGCTATGAAAATGTTAAAGATTGGCCAGGCTAGGGGCGTAGATGGGATCACAAGTGAAATGCTTAGGTGTGGGGGCATTATACTACTTTCCAGATTGTGTGATTTGTTTAATTTGTATACTGGGATTTCAAACATTCCCACTGACTGGAAGAAGGCTGTCATAATTCCAATGCACAAAGGCAAAGACAGTAAGAGCGAATTTAAGAATTATGGTACAATTGGTTTGTTGAGTATTCCAGGAAAAGTTTTTGGGAAAGTTTTATTGAGAGGGTGCGTGAAATAACTGCTGACATGATTTAAGGTGTGCAATGTGGTTTCAAGGGGTGAAGGTTCAATGTAGTGCATGAGGTTGCATGGACCAGATATTTGCATTGCAACAAGTGATTGAGAAATGTAAGGAATAAAGTTTATTGTGCATTTGTTGATCTGGAAAAAGCGTGATTGTGTGAATATGAGTATGTTATGGAATATTCTGAGAGAGTATGGTGTGGATGCATAGTTAGTAAATGCAATTATGGTGGTTTATGATGTAAGTAGAATGTGTGGATGGAGCTTTGAGCAAATGGTTTGACATTGAACAGGATGTTAGACAAGGTTGTGATGTCTCCATGGTTGTTTAATGTATTAATGGATGCGGCTGGTGTACAAATGGACAAAGTGAATGTACATTGTTATACGCAGATGATGCCTTCTTAATGGCTGAGAATGAAAATGACTTGCAAAGTGCATTACATTGTTTAAATGTGGCGGCAGGTTGAATGGATTTTCTTCTTAATGTCTTCAAAACTAAGGTGATAGTTTTTGATAAGGATGATCAGGAAATGATTGTCAGCTTAGTATAAACGGAAAAGTGTTAGAACGGCTTAGTATAAACGGAAAAGTGTTAGAACGGCTTAGTATAAACGGAAAAGTGTTAGAACGGCTTAGTATAAACAGAAAAGTGTTAGAACGGCTTAGTATAAACGGAAAAGTGTTAGAACAAGTGTATCTGTGTAGAATGTTTCATAAAAATTTAAGGATGGATGGTGAAATCAAGAGACGGGTGAATGAATTTCAGGGAGTACTTGGATGTATGAAAAATCTTTCTGATATATGTAATCACTTTTCTAAAGCTAAAACATGTTAAACAGCTATCAACCTTAATTGTAATAGGGTCCAAATTTGCGTAACTATCAATCTTTCCAGTAGTAGAAACAGAAAATGGTCCTTGCTTTTAAATGTATGTACTAGCACATTTTCTTTCTTTCTTGAAATATTTAAAATCATGGAATGGGGGAAAAAAATGCATAGAGTTTGGCATTTCTTGATATTATTTAAACACTGTAGAAAGCTTTTTTAAATTTTGATATTCTAAATATATATTATTCTGAAGACTGCAGTTAAAGAAGTAATAAATGGGAAAAGAGGAAGGAGATACCAGATCCGGGATTCAATCAAGGATGGAGGAAGATATTAAAAACACCAAGAGACTGGCTCAGGATCCAGAGACTTGAATGAGTATCATAACTGGACCTGCCAAGAGGCAAAACCACAACTGATGAGGATTCTAAATAGTCTATGTTATAAGCAACATCAAAAAAATTTGAAATATCTCCCCTAATGATATAATTCAACATATAATCCTTTTTGTAACAACCATTAAGCAGTATTTTAACAAAGACTAGTGATTAAATTACATATATAACATAAGCAGAGATGCATTCTGATATGTGAGCATAAATAAAACCGAGCTACTTTTTTTTATCAAAACCTTTTTCTTGACCTTGATGCAATTAATGGATAATTTAAAAATTAAAAATAATGTAAAGTGAAAACAACACAAAACTTATCTACAACTTTGCTATGCATATTTAAAGATTTGTTTCACATTTAACACACCCCTAATCACTAAGTTGTAGCTTAAAATAAAAACCTTGAGAATTTTAGTCAAGGTTTTGTTTTTTACAATTCCTTTGAATATCTCTACTATCTTATAGTTTGAGATATTCAAAAAGGCCCTATTATGAAAATACATTTAACACTTACAAAAGTCCCTCTAAAGTCTTTGTTGCCAAGAGAAGGACAACATCTAGGATGTTGCCGAGTGTTAGAATAAGATTTTTAGTATTAACAATTAAGACAAGAAAATGATATTGGGAGACCAAGTTAAAAATTAGAAGTCATTAGGCTAAATTGTGAGAGTTGGCAGAAATGCATGCCCAATCCCACTTTGATCAAGTTAGCTTATAAAAAAAATTTGCCGCGCATTTGTTTTATTTCTATGCCTATTGGGAATTTTGATGAGCCCAAAAAAAACTAGAAAATTAGATACAGACTAAAGTTTATAATCTTACCTAGGAATTGGTAGATCAAAAGGAAATGGAAATGGTGGTTCCGCTTCCTGTGGCGGTGTAACCATTTTGGTAAGAGCTCGGCGTTCTGAGTCATGCTTCTTGCTTTTGACCAGAGCTCGTTTATAGGACAGTGTGCAAAGCCAGCATAATAGTTTACCTTCCATCTGAATAAAATAACACAATCTTTGTAACTAATTTATTGATAAATATTCATCACTGCTTGAAAATAATCAACAATTTATCAAAAGTAGTACATGAAGATAACATAAATGTCATGTAATTTAATGAAATATATTAGAAGGGCAAGACCCGCAAATTTACCATAAAAATCCAAAAATCTACCTTTAGAATATAACACAAAAAATAGTGTTTTTATGCACCCCGTCTTACTATCCAATCAGATTATATGCTAATTATGCTAATGAGTTACGGATAAGGAAGGTTGAATTTAGAGGAAGGTACCCTTTTGTACCCACATATGCATGGAGAAAACCATCGTCAGTACACCCGACCAGGATGGAAGTACGATCTCGCCATCAGCCGTATAGTCTATTGCGAGACCGTGCAGCCACCAAAGTAGGTAACACGGTTATTTTCAAGGCAAATCAGTCCACTTCTTCAACAGAAAAAATAATAACACTAACTATAGTTAGGGTTGAGGTAAAGCATTACTTACAACAGAATATTAATTATAATGTTTCTGACTTTTTATTGGATTTCAAATCATGATAAGTTAATAAAACTACTAATACAACATGTGTTTAGAATTTGCCAATATTTTTCAATTAAAACAGGGTTTAGTGACATCTGTTATACAATTGTAATAGTAATTTAATATACGAGGGTTGTTCAATAAGGAGTGATTACCCCCCCCAATATACCTTTAACCATCCATATTTTGATGGCACTTTTCTTAGTGGTCCCAGTTTGATGTATTTTATCATTTCTGCCACTCTTCTAAATCATGTGTATGAGAATCACCTACGACAACTTTACAACTATGATGACTGGAAATGTTTCCGTCACAGCTCTTTTTTTAAATACAGAAACAAATAAAAACCACAGGGTGCAAGAGTACTCTATGACAGTATGGGCAACATGAGGTTTCACATTGTCATGATGCAGCATCCACCCATCTGCGTGCAATTTTGGTCATTTGTAACAAATGTGATCCTGCAAAGTGTGTAGTACAGATCTATAGTAATCTCTTGTAACAGTCATATGACGTGGCATAACATGGTGGTAAATCGCACCTTGAATTTAAAAAAAAAATGACCTTAACCTTTCCTGCAGAAGCCATCACTTTTGCTTTTTTCATTGTTGGTGATGACGAAGCCTTCAAAAACAGAGCTTTGTTTCTTACTCTCTGGGTCAAAATTATGAATCCATGTCTCATCCGTCATTATCACCTTTTGCAGAGCCTCGCCATCTTCAGCAACCATCCATTGCAGCTCTTGGCAAGCCTCCATGTTAACTTAATGTTGTTCAGGTGTGAGTATTCTTGGAATCCAACGTGCACAGACGCATGTCATATGCAAATGGTCATGAAATATACTGTGCGTGCTTCCTACTGATATGCTCAACATGTCTTCCAATAGCCTTACAGTTATAAGATATCTTATGATTACAGAAGCAGTGTTTATGGTTTCTATGGTAACAGCAGTGGTTGGAGCCCCAAAAACGCTGATTTTTCTTATTGATACCACTCCTCCTTAAACATTTTAAACCAGCTAAAAGCTGTGCTGTATGGAAGTGTTGATTCATCATAAACTTAAAATTTGAGACCAATGTATTGTTTCTCATGTGTCAAGTCCATCATTTAGTACGCGAAACTTCACATGTATGAATTTGACTGACCACCAAGGTTACACTGTGTACATGAGTCAATTGCGCATTTATAATATGATGCAGTTTAGTTTGACCTTAAATTGACCTATTATTATTATTATTAGCACCGCGTCTTAACTCAAAAATTTCCTCAGTAAGGCTAAAAAACATAACTGTTTGTTTGGAATTTTATATGAATGTATTTTCCACGGTTGGCAGAAATACCTTGATTTATTTGATTTATTTGGTAGCAAATGAATGACCATCAACAGTCGAGCCTTGACAAGCATACAAAATATATTTATAATACTTCGACTGTTTTATGGTGGACGGGAGATCGCTAACCCCCCCAAAATTCAGATTGTTCCTAAAAAGCTTTTACCCAAACACACTTAGGGCAGTATGCAAAAATTATGCTAGGCAAGGCCGAAGTACCGTCAAGTACAAACAAAGTCGAAGAAGATGCCTTGCTAGAACATCTGGCTGGCTTTCACATAATGAACCCTTACACAGAGCTACCACACTTCCAAGGAAATAAAATTATCTACATACACTGACTTCTGCAGTGCCAATTTTGCTTGTAAAGTTAATAAAACTGATTATAAACAAGGAATTGTTAAAATGGTGAAAAATAAGGTTTTCAGTGTGGAAGAGCGAATATTTAATGGAACAGGTCATGAATCATACAATTGTAAAAAATATAAACACCAAATTTAGGATTATAGCAGCCTATAGACCAGAGATATTTTAACTCTATCAGTAATTCCTAAAAGGTGAGTGTGGTTTGATCGGTTTAATTTTGTAGGCTTTCTTTCATTTGGCTTTGTCATATTATATTAAGGTACATTGAGTAGTAGTTGGCCTACCAAAATCTATATAATCTAGGCCCACCATATGTATATCAAAATACGTGTTGTCTCAATAGTTCATGCATGCCACATTGTCTTGAGGAAATATCATCGTAATATGAGCCAAGTTCAGCCGAAGCCTGTTTGGGACCAGACTTCTCCCCAATTAACTCATTTCTTGTAAATGAGTCACTTGATTGTCCTAGCAAGCATGTACACTAGGGTGTCCCAAAAAAATAGAATTAATTTTTTTTTTCCGCATACCCTCTTATTTTTTTCCTTTTATGTCAAAACAATTGTAAATAAAGTTTCATGTAATTTGAACTACGGCAACCCGTGCCGACTTGCATATAAACGTGTCAGTCAGTACATGTGTACTTGAGCGAGCGAACGCTGACGACACGTGTCTGTAGCGGAGCACCCAACAGCTGCAAATGGTAAAGATAAAACAAAAAAGATAAAGGAAGGTTTTGGAATGCTTCGACAGTGAGATTGTGCAACCCGTGAAACGTGTCAGTACCAGTTCACTCAGGACAGCGCACGTCTACGTGTCAATGTGCTTATAATTCCAAGTTGTTTAGTTAGTAAATGTTTGTATAGTTTTTAATCAGTGAACAGAACATGGCAGTGGAATTGCGTAGTTCTAAAAAAGTGATATTTTTAATAGGTAATATAAGACATCAAATAACGGGTTCAAAACTTCCGTCTAATGGACAAGTTCTCGCAGTTTTGTTTTACAATATTCGAGAAGTGAATTTAAGTGTTAATGAAAGTGCAAATCTCGCTATTCGCGAATGTATTATATTTTGGGAAAAGGCACGCATACCTACCAAATCGTTGCCAAATTGTGTGAGGAAGCTTGTTAATATGTATCAAGTTTGGAGAGACTTACAAAAAAATGCAAAGAAATTACAAGACGTATTCAAGCGGCGACAACAAGAATTTGTAATTAATTTAGACAATTTGTTCGACATTGCACATGCTGATGCACTTCAATTAATGAAAATAGAGGAAGATAGGATGTTCTTGCAGCGCCAAAGAGAGCCGGGCCGACCCGGTCACTTAGGTGGAGTGGATAAAAAACTGGCCAAAAAAGAGGAAAGGGCGCGACTTCGAGCTGTCAAAGAAGACAATCGGCGAATAAAATATGTTTCCGATTCAACATCCTCGGCATCATACGAACCATTGCAAGAAGATTCCTCTTCGAATTCTAGTGAAAATATGGATTCAGAAGATTTCCCAACACTGATCGAAAGCTCAGAACCTGGGACAAGTAAATCAGTATTGAGGAAAGACTTTATTACTCCAAAGTTAGTTGCTGCATTAGACAGGTGTCAGTTAAGTATGCGAGATTCTGTGTTTATTCTTGAAGCTACTATTGATGCACTTGGATTTAACATTGACGAATTTCCGATAAGTAAGTCTTCAATTCAAAGAATCCGAACAGAAAAACGGAAGGAACGTGCGGAAAACATAAAAATTGATTTTCAAAACGAGGTACCGGATGTAGTGACCTTACATTGGGATGGCAAACTGTTGCCTGCTTTGAGTGCTCGAAAATCGAAAGAAGAACGCTTGCCTATAGTTATTTCATTTGGACTAAAAGAACAACTCATTGCTGTGCCGAGACTGGATAATTCCTCAGGCAAAGAACAGGCGCAGGCTATTTGGAAGGCGATCTTAGATTGGAATCTCGAAAACAAGGTCCAAATTCTCTGTTGTGATACTACGGCTTCGAATACAGGTCGTTTTAATGGTGCTTGTACGCTCCTCGAGCAAAAATTTGATAGGGAAATGCTTTTTTTCGCTTGCCGCCATCATGTATACGAACTGGTGTTAAAGGCCGTATTCGAAGTGAAAATTAAACAAGTGACAACAAGCCCCGATATTCCACTCTTTAAAAAGCTCAAAGAGAATTGGAAAAATATCGATACCACTAAAATACAGTGCTATAGAGAAACAGTGGAACTGTTCAGAACCGTACCCGAACTTGAAAATTTGCTGGACTTTTACCGAGATGAACTTAAAAATGTTATGGTCAGAGAGGACTATCGAGAGTTGATCGAACTTTCTATGGTATTTTTAGGTGGAGATGCAGAAAAAAAAAAATTAAAATCAGACCTCCGGGTGCCATGCACCAAGCTAGATGGATGGCCCGAGCGATTTACTCCCTAAAACTATCGTTATTTAGTTCTCAGCTGAAATTAAACACCAAGGATAAGAAAGCACTGTTAGATGTCTGCTTGTTTATCGTAACAATCTATGTTAAACCATGGCTTCAATGCATTTTGGCAGTTAAAGCACCCTACAAAGATTTGTGCTTTTTGAAATCTTTGAAAGCTTACGAAAATGTGAATGAAAATATCTCGAAAGCTGCTTTACAGAAATTTCTCCAGCATTTATGGTATTTGACTGATGAAATAGCAGTATTAGCACTTTTTGATGATGATGTGGACGAAGAAACAAAATTAAAAATGGTGGCAAATTTACATAGAGAAAATTTCTCGACCCATGAGAAAAGATACATTCCATCGAAGGAAGAACTTTGTGGTTCATTGTATGGTGAGTTTGATACATTGATTTTGTAATTGTTTATTTAGTTATTTATTTATATCACACAATTGTTACTTGTTTTGTTTTTTTTACAGAAAAAAGCATCGATGATTTCATATCAGTCAAAAGCCATTCATTGTTTTCTAGACTCAAAATTGATGATAGTTTTCTCAACGAGAGTCCTTCTTCATGGGAGAATAACGCTTCTTTTCTAGATGCAAAAAAGACAATATCAATACTTAGAGCAGTGAACGATACAGCTGAAAGAGCGGTAAAACTAATGCAGGACTTTCATGGATTAATAACGGTTGAGGAGGAACAAAAACAATTTTTGTTTCGTTGCATACAAGAACACACAAAGATTTATCTTGACTGTAAAAAGCAAACATTGAAACAAAAATATGTTCAGTAATGTTTCTTTTACTGTAATATGTTAATAAATATCTGCTTTGATTAAAATGGTGTCTTATGTACCAAAGAAACATACATTTTACAATCTTTCCATAGTATTCCTCGTACAAGATCTCACGTTCAAGTTTGAAGTAAAGTCGGCACGGGTTACCGTTATCTTATTGCAATAATACATTTTATTTAAGTTACTGAGGTGAAATAGAAAAAAAATAGAGGGTATGCGTATTCGACTTTGCAAAAAAAATTTTTTACCTTGTATCTTGGGACACCCTAATATACACGTCTTCTACTTTACTTGTAATTTGGCCGTGCTTAGCATCATTCTTGCATACAAACCTTAATTTAGGCCTTAAATAATAAAGTTAAACATTGTTATTAAATAATGCAAGATATTTATTTTGTTGGGAAAAGTGTCACTTTCAAAATTCCTTCTCCTTATAGAATAATAACTTAATATTCACCTTTTTATCTTCATCCTTGCGATCAAAGGCACACTTCTGTTTACATTGTTCACAAGTAAGAGGAGGCCCAAATTTCAGCTCTGCATTATTGCATCGTTGGCACTTAAAGCCAATAAATGCTGCAATAATATTACAGTACATACATGCAGAGGGTTTCCCATAGTGCTTTACATTTGATACACACTTTCTGCATATGGTATTTGGGCTATCCTTGCTGAAAAGCACAAGCAAATTGATTTTAGTTATAAAACAGCCAAAAACAAGAATTTTAACATAGGTCTATAACAAAGTTTTGTATTACACCAATTTTATTTATTTTGAAAATATTTGTAGCTTAAATTTTATATTTATGGCAAATCAAACAAAAATAAATACTTCTATCTCTAAAGTTTAATATGTTAACCATTAATATTTTACAGTGTTGACAATTTAAACTTCCTTTTTTTTTCAATAAAAGTGTTTTAAGTTTTAAAATTTAAATTTGCCAGCTATTTAATCTCAATTCTATTATGTTTTTTATTATCATTTAGCACCATGTCTTGCTACCCATTTGGGTTATACCTTAAGTACTAATTACACTAATTGAATTGAATTTAGAGGTTAGTCAACCCGCAATTGCGTAGCAGGCGAGTGGAAAATCATTTAGGACCCTCCCCTCCCCACGCTTTCTAGTTCACCTGACCGAGATTTGAAACTTGATCTCCCCATCCTCGGCAGTCTAGCTCAACCCGAAACTAGTGCATTAGCTAGCTATGCTGAGGTGAGTCTTCTAATAAGTTGTTTATCATGTAGGCCCTATTATTATCGCTACAAATGGCAATCATTACTGAGTTAGAGAAATAACCTTGTGTTTAATATCATTTATTAAAAGATTTTTCTGTAAAAACATTACCTGAACTTCTTATATCTTAGTGACAACATTTTAGTAATTAATTTCAGCCCTATAATCTTTAGTATAACACATGTTACGGTAATAGGGTTGAAAAAAGCTTAATAATTATTGTTTCCTAGCTCAAGACATTTTACCCTATAGACCATGTTGTGTTGTAATTGCAACAGAATACAAATAATGACCTATAGGCCTACATCTAAATATGCTGGTTTGGAACAAAAAAAAAACATAAATGTTATTAGAACCAATGATGGAAATCTTTGGAATCGAAATAAGTATTTTTTAAAAGGGAAGGGTGCGTAAGTTAACTAAGCGAAAAGAAAAAGTTTAATGTTAGGAACGAAATAATATCTAAGATGGGGGAAGGCAAAGGATTTTATTCATCTTGATTTCCCAGGAACAATTATATTTTACCAGTTCTACAAATCTTTGTAAGAGTGTCTCAATAAATTCAAATCAGAATACAAAATATGCCTGGTTTTTAAAGTCATAGAAATTAAAACATTTTGTGACAGTGAGTAGGAACATTTTGATTACTCTCAATTTTAGGTTTAAACAGTCACACAAACAGACAGCATTGCAAAAATAAAACAAAAAAAATCACTTTTTAGGGTGGGGGGGAGGGGTCATGAAACGTTGGCTAAAACTTTGTATCTAAGATTTTCATAGGATTACCCCAAAGGATTTTTGGAATTGGCTATCCAACCCTAAAATTAAGGGTAGTTTACTGAAGGGCGAAAAGAGAAAAAAATCAATTTTCTCAAAATCGTCACTAATGATTTTTATTAAAATTCATATCTAGGTGTTAAGATTATAAACAAAATGGCTATTTTCATTTTCCTATGAAAATGACTTTTAGGGTACTTTACAGAAGCGGTAAATTCCTTATTTTTGCAACTATCTAAGATACTAAATAACTTATCATTGCAAAATTGTACTACTATTAAAAATAAAAAACTTTTATTTGGGAAAGACTTATATCTTTATAAAACCAATAGTTTTGAAGATATTGGCAAATAGATTAATACAATTTTGTGAGCTTTAGTTGTAAAAAGATACTAAAGTTTAAGACAATAATTCTCTAATTCCATAGAGTAAGTCGATAAGTCTCTCAAACGTTTGTTATTTTTCCTTCAACCTCTTAGGAGAAATGTTTGTATAGCAATGATCTATCTCTATCATTTTAGACTCAATAGCCAATACCTTTTTATTGGTCTAAATTTATAAATGAGGAGTCTAATAAAAATGTGATAACAATAAGATGTGCAACCCTAGTAAAATGTTGAAAATTTTAATCGAAAGTCAAAACTATATTACGAAGGAATGACCCTTGTGGACCCAATATAGATTTTTTTTCATCCTAATATAATAGTGAGGACTTTAATTCTTTAAAAAGAAAATCATAAAATTTTAATCCAGGAGTTAAAAAAAAATGTTGAACTTTTTAAGTATAACGCAATTTTTGCTCGGGTTTGCTAGTGTATATTACTTTGTTTCACATGAGTTTTGAGAAAATATCAACATTTTTAAACAATGTAGTGAGAAAGTCCGTGCAAAGTTTCGTATCATTTTTTTTAAATTTATTTACTAAATTCCTGACTTATTCCTGTTTTTCTCCCGGCCCCTACAAATTTCCGCCTAATCTCAGTTTTCTCGGATGGCAGATACCCTGCTCCATGCAAATGTGGGTATATTTATTCTAAATTGCAGTTTTTCATCCATACCCCATGAGTGTAAATATGCAGATAGCCTGAACAGATAGTAAAATGTGATGTACAAAGAAAAGTATCAGTTCAGATGTACATATAGTGTGTACATAATGTTTCAAGCCTTGCAATTCTCACTGATCAAATAGTTTCAGTCTAGGCCAAAATGCAAAATTTGAAACCTAAATTGATTCTTAAAATAAATTAATTGAAAAGGCCTGTCAAAACAATTGAATACCGGTACCAAACTTGAGGGAATATTTCCATTACTGTAGGATAAATTATGTGTTTGATTTTAACTTCTAGTGACAATTTTCTTTACAACCCAACTTTATGCGTTTTTAAAAGTTTCATATAAGCCTAAATATGGAAGAGAGGGTCTACCAATGTCCAAAAGTGTATAAATATGAACTAACAAATACCTAGGCTACTCACCTTTGTTGTTGAAACTCAATGCGGCAATAGATACATTTGACAATTGGATATGAGTTCCTGCAATCCTGAAAAATAAGAATATTAATATGATCATCCCATGTATGGTTCACAAAAAAAAAAAAAGATAGCCTACTAAATGAGTGTCAAAGCTTGTGTTTCTCTTAATTCATGACACCGATATCATCAGTTTTATTAGTAAGCAAAAACTAGTGGTTCGTCAAGCCGCTCCAGATGTGTTTTACAAATGGACAAACATTTTTATGGGTAGTTAAATATTGAGCGAATAGTGTTAAATTTAGGAAACCCCTTTGCCCTAGTGGTTCCAGAGATATGTATCGAGGCACTAGAGTGGAATGA